>JASAMZ010012627.1:0-43325 GCA_030248115.1 Linhomoeus sp. GSCO2_2 | reverse complement strand
TTTGCAAATAGTTTCTGATTTTATAATTAACGAAATTTGGGATATTTTTGTTATAATCTTCAAATTTTGACAATTTCAAATAGCTTAAATCTCAAATTGTCTTTGCATGGTTGTGTCGGGCATAGTTTGCCAAGTATTTAGCAAATAGTTTCTGATTTTATAATTGAAGAATTCAGGTATATCTTTTTGTCAGAATTCTTAAATTTCGACAATTTCAAGCAGCTCAAATTTTAACATATCTTTGTGTGGATGCATCGAGCACTAAGCCTAAAAGAATAGGCCGTCGTCCCATTTATACCCTTTTCAATAGGGCGTCGTCCCATTTATACCCTTTTCAATAGGGCGTCATCTCATTTAGACACTTTTATTGCACTGTGTGCCTGCGGCGAATTTCTCTGATCCATTTATGGATCAGTTGCCATAATTATTAGCGCAAAGTGTGCCTGCGGCGAACCTTCTGATCCATATGTGGATCAGGTACCACGAACAAAGACCAATTGCGGCGAAACCCACCAGATTGTCGACTAAATGTCTAGTGGCACTTCACTATCCAGTGCACACTATAGCGCACACGCTCTCAAGTTTACACTGATGCCAACGTGGTGCCACAGTTTTTAGACAAAGCTTGTTCCAAGACGCTCGCATATGTTTCTCAGCTAGGCTGAGGAGAGGGCATACATAGGTCAAAAGAAGTCGACATGGGTATCCAACTATGCATAAATCATTTTGGTTTCCCGACGCACTAAGTCTGCAGACTCAAATAACCGCCCAGTGCCAGCCTTCCTTGAATTTACTATAGTATTGTCGACAATACAGTCTCATGCCATATGGTCTGCACTGCAATGGGTGGACAATGGAAATTCGCGCTCTAATGGGTCACAATAGCTGCTGGTTTGAGAGCGCTGTCTGTATCGCTGACAGAGTCGAAAACAAGCGACAGCGACACATATCTTCACGTGCTTTTCACTCACACCGTACAATCGATGCAGCCGATTGTATGGACCATTGCTCAGTGAGTCTACGCCTATCGAAGAAGCCCTAGATCGTCTTTCTACGACTTTCCTACCCCAGACTTACATAATAACGCCACAGACGGACGTACGCAAGGGATGGGGAAGTCTGACTTGTCTCAAGCACCTCACATCACGTGTATGTGTGCGATGTTCACATGTGAGTAATCTTCACGTGAGCGAATTCAGTGATATGAGGGCTGCCAGTTTCAGTGGAAGGATTATGCAAACTCGCGTTGCTTGGTGATCACTTGGCACCATCAGATGTTAAGAGCCAAAAGTGCCGTCCGCCTAGGTTCATGCACAGTCTTCCTCTGTGTTGTACTTCTGCTTGGTCCTATACAGTTCTGCAGTTTTGTTCTGTCTTTCCAATACTGTTTAGTTCGTCAGACATCATGGCCCATCACGCAGTTAGCCAGAAATGCACAGCTTTCTTCATACTGGCAATCGTTTCCATTGCGACAGGTTCTGTATTGCTTACTGTAAATCCGGAAAATTTGGATAGAGGACAAAGTCCTCAAATCCGTTGTCTGGACATAAAAGTCTGTAGGACAGAAGCCACTCTAGACTCATGTTTTAGACGCCCTATATGGCACATGCTTAGAAGAATTTAAATGGCCAAATTCAGAACCATTCTCGATTTGCTGTATTACTGATATGCCATAATTGGTCAGGCTGGCTTGACCTACTCAGCCGTTAGTCAGACAGAGGTGTCCACATCTCATCTCAGATGCTCCATTCAGGCACTCCACAGTGCATGAGCAACCTGAACAGCCGATGCTTGGCTGTGCTGGACGACGAGGCCATCGCCGCCTACTCCGTGGCCCAAGCAAAATGTCAGGCGACTGGAGGCGAATTGGCCTCACGTGTCACCAGTGAAGAGTTTTCCATTCTCTCTGCAATGGCCGGTACGGTAGCCTTGGTACCGTACCCTAACCATCTTGTGTTCCGATATTTGAGCACTGCTGATGTCTAGAAGCCTGCACGCAGTAATGGCTTGCGCTGGAACGCTTATGGGTCCTGCTGCCAGGAGTGACATTTCCCCGCCCCCCACGCCCCTTCTAAAGCTTGATTCACACCTGCGTGAAGTAATGAAATAATGATTTGCATTAAGAAGTGGAAACTTCAACTCTTACTGCAGGTTTTTGCTGCAGATGCACTTGGTTGCTGCAGATTTGTACATGCTCATTGGGTGCAAACGCTCTGAAATAACAGAAAAAATTTCTTTTCTTATTTCATGCAATAAGTCTTTACTGCAGACAGGTGTAAACCAGGCTTTAGGGTTTCAATAGCTACTGTGTACTGTATGCACCCACTAGAAGCTGGCTTGCATAGTCTGCCAAGCATTTATCAAATAGTTTCTGATTTTATAATTAACGAAATTAGGGATATTTTCAAGGGTTTTGTCAAAATTCCCAAATTTCGACAATTTCAAACAGCTTAAATTTCACAATTTCTTTTCACGGATGTGTCGAGCATAGTCTGCCAAGTATTTATCAAATAGTTGCAGATTTTATAATTAACGAAATTAGGGATATTTTTAAGGGTATTGTCAAAATTCCCATATTTTGACAATTTCAAACAGCTTAAATTTCACAATGTCTTTGCGTTGATGCATTGGGCATAGTCTGTCAAGTATTTTGCAAATAGTTTCTGATTTTATAATTAACGAAATTTGGGATATTTTTGTTATAATCTTCAAATTTCGACAATTTCAAATAGCTTAAATCTCAAATTGTCTTTGCATGGTTGTGTCGGGCATAGTTTGCCAAGTATTTAGCAAATAGTTTCTGATTTTATAATTGAAGAATTCAGGTATATCTTTTTGTCAGAATTCTTAAATTTCGACAATTTCAAGCAGCTCAAATTTTAACATATCTTTGTGTGGATGCATCGAGCACTAAGCCTAAAAGAATAGGCCGTCGTCCCATTTATACCCTTTTCAATAGGGCGTCGTCCCATTTATACCCTTTTCAATAGGGCGTCATCTCATTTAGACACTTTTATTGCACTGTGTGCCTGCGGCGAATTTCTCTGATCCATTTATGGATCAGTTGCCATAATTATTAGCGCAAAGTGTGCCTGCGGCGAACCTTCTGATCCATATGTGGATCAGGTACCACGAACAAAGACCAATTGCGGCGAAACCCCACCAAATTGTCGACTAAATGTCCAGCGGCACTTCACAATCCAGTGCACATTATCGCGCACACGCTCTCAAGTTTACACTGATGCCAACGTGGTGCCACAGTTTTTAGACAAAGCTTGTTACTCTAAGCTTGTTCCGAGACGCTCGCACATGTTTCTCAGCTAGGCTGAGGAGAGGGCATAGGTCAAAAGAAGTCGACAGGGGTATCCAACTATGCATAAATCATTTGGGTTTCCCGACGCACTAAGTCTGCAGACTCAAATAACCGCCCAGTGCCAGCCTTCCTTGAATTTACTATAGTATTGTCGACAATACAGTCTCATGCCATATGGTCTGCACTGCAATGGGTGGACAATGGAAATTCGCGCTCTAATGGGTCACAATAGCTGCTGGTTTGAGAGCGCTGTCTGTATCGCTGACAGAGTCGAAAACAAGCGACAGCGACACATATCTTCACGTGCTTTTCACTCACACCGTACAATCGATGCAGCCGATTGTATGGACCATTGCTCAGTGAGTCTACGCCTATCGAAGAAGCCCTAGATCGTCTTTCTACGACTTTCCTACCCCCAGACTTACATAATAACGCCACAGACGGACGTACGCAAGGGATGGGGAAGTCTGACTTGTCTCAAGCACCTCACATCACGTGTATGTGTGCGATGTTCACATGTGAGTAATCTTCACGTGAGCGAATTCAGTGATATGAGGGCTGCCAGTTTCAGTGGAAGGATTATGCAAACTCGCGTTGCTTGGTGATCACTTGGCACCATCAGATGTTAAGAGCCAAAAGTGCCGTCCGCCTAGGTTCATGCACAGTCTTCCTCTGTGTTGTACTTCTGCTTGGTCCTATACAGTTCTGCAGTTTTGTTCTGTCTTTCCAATACTGTTTAGTTCGTCAGACATCATGGCCCATCACGCAGTTAGCCAGAAATGCACAGCTTTCTTCATACTGGCAATCGTTTCCATTGCGACAGGTTCTGTATTGCTTACTGTAAATCCGGAAAATTTGGATAGAGGACAAAGTCCTCAAATCCGTTGTCTGGACATAAAAGTCTGTAGGACAGAAGCCACTCTAGGCTCATGTTTTAGACGCCCTATATGGCACATGCTTAGAAGAATTTAAATGGCCAAATTCAGAACCATTCTCGATTTGCTGTATTACTGATATGCCATAATTGGTCAGGCTGGCTTGACCTACTCAGCCGTTAGTCAGACAGAGGTGTCCACATCTCATCTCAGATGCTCCATTCAGGCACTCCACAGTGCATGAGCAACCTGAACAGCCGATGCTTGGCTGTGCTGGACGACGAGGCCATCGCCGCCTACTCCGTGGCCCAAGCAAAATGTCAGGCGACTGGAGGCGAATTGGCCTCACGTGTCACCAGTGAAGAGTTTTCCATTCTCTCTGCAATGGCCGGTACGGTAGCCTTGGTACCGTACCCTAACCATCTTGTGTTCCGATATTTGAGCACTGCTGATGTCTAGAAGCCTGCACGCAGTAATGGCTTGCGCTGGAACGCTTATGGGTCCTGCTGCCAGGAGTGACATTTCCCCGCCCCCCACGCCCCTTCTAAAGCTTGATTCACACCTGCGTGAAGTAATGAAATAATGATTTGCATTAAGAAGTGGAAACTTCAACTCTTACTGCAGGTTTTTGCTGCAGATGCACTTGGTTGCTGCAGATTTGTACATGCTCATTAGGTGCAAACGCTCTGAAATAACAGAAAAAATTTCTTTTCTTATTTCATGCAATAAGTCTTTACTGCAGACAGGTGTAAACCAGGCTTTAGGGTTTCAATAGCTACTGTGTACTGTATGCACCCACTAGAAGCTTGCGCGACTAAAACTAGCATCTTCAATTCGCATCAGCTTCTAGACGTGTCTGTTGCGCTAGAATACAATTCTACTCCTGGGTCGAATTGATTAAGTTCAGAAACCTTGACAAATATGCAGTCTCCAAGCAATGGCCATTGCTCGTCAACATGAAAGCAACAGAGCACGTGAGAACATGAAATAGAACATGTCAGTAAGTCAACAAATCGTGATTCATTCCAGGCACCTCCAAGTTCTGGTGGGTGGGCCTGACCCAGCTGTCCAACCAGTCCAGCCCAAGCGATGGCTGGTTCTGGACCATCAACGGACAACAGGTGGAGGCCAGCGACGCCGACTGGAAAGAATACACTCCAAATGACTTCTCCAACGTCGAGACCAATGAGAGAAACTGCGCCGTTTTGGGAAGGGCTTATGGGGCTAAGGTGCAGGATACCGAGTGCGAATCCCTGCATTACTATCCAGTGTGCCACTTCAAAACAGGTTACTGGACTGGCTGGTCAAAGCATACAACTGCATCTAGCTAGCTAGGATCGTCAGTCAGCCAGTATGCCTGTTGAAAGCCAAAGGCGGATCTGTTGACACTATAACATAACCTACTATATGGCACTACAGTACGCACTATAGAGTATTGTGTGTACATACCTGCGGGTGATGCAAACGACAACATGCATCGAGAAGCACGCATAGGCATTTTAGTGTAGAAGATGCAACTGTGTCTTGCCATAGGACGGTGTCGCTATTAATACGTGGATGACAGTGTGAGTAATTTAATGAACCTTTGCTAACTTCGTCCCAGCGGCTAAATTCAAGCTGGTTGGCGAAGGCAAGAAGGTCATAGGAAATCCTTTCCAACACATGGAAGCCCCCAACCTACGAGCCTGCGCTGCGGAGTGCCGGCGACACGCCGACTGTCACTTCTTTGACTATGGCTTCTCCTCGAAGGTTGAACACAATGGTAGCACCATACGTGTAAGCGCCAACCGGCCAGTGGGGGGGGGGGGGGGTATAGGACCCCTCAGGGGGGGGGGAGGGTCTGAGGCCCCTGGAAGGGTGGGGGGTCAAATGACCTAAATATTTTGCCAACAACATATCAAAAATAAGAAAATTTTGCAAAAATAGGCCAAAAAGTGCCAAAAATCGCTTAATTTTGGCCAAAAACGTTTAAAATATAGCGCCGCAGGGGAAAATTTTGCTATTTTCAAGCGCCGCAGGCGAAAATTTTTGAAATTCAAAGGGGGGTCTTTTGGGGAAGATGGGAGGGGGGTACCTGGGGGTATGGGGGGGGGGGGTGTACACTTTCGGCTAGGTGGGGGGGGGTTACCCCCCCCCCCCCCCCCCGCCCCCGGTTACACGTGTGGGTAGCACCCAGTTTTGTCTCCCGCTTTTGCGCCATCATTTCAGATGTGCTCGCTCTGCAACGCGTCGATTGAAGTGGAATTGGAAAGCAGCAACAATTTTGTGACTTGGATGCGGATGAACTGAACCTTGCCCTTCGATTATTTCGACGAAAACACTAATTGGACATCGTAGTCTGCCGCGCGCTTAATGATGTCATAGCTTGATGTCACACAGTTGACAGTGTTGTGTTGTCTCCGCTGTCTTGCATCTGCATAAGTTCGGAATTACTTTACTCCGTGTTTCCACTTGTCTACTATTATGTGACGCTTTGTCTATTTTGACGATTGGCCATGTGTCTGTGTCTGAAACGAATTCTTTCTTTGGATTAGTTATGAGAATGTTTGCAGATTCTCGGTAGGGTTACATATATTTTGCAGATCCTTTACAGATCCTCTGATTACAGAACATACTACCTGCGTTGCTAGTAACACATAGTCAAAGTTGTAGATAATGTACAATTCCATCAGCGAAACATCTCAAGCGACTTCAGGTCGGTATGTACGTGTTGTAGGGCTATCTGCAACCCAGGGCTATCGGCAACCGTAATACTACGGGAACGCGGTCGCCGATTGCCCTGGGGCAGTCGACGACCGCGCGATTTAGCCCTCCTCCATCAGATAAGGGTGCCTCTTCGCAGCGGTTAACTCTTTCTGTAAGCAAGCCAGCTTTAATACACACCCAAGTTCACTATACCGGGTCTTTCGAAACTCCAGACCCCCTCCACGGCACGCTGTGTAAAATGTAGCGAAGTCGTACAGTAGTTCAGTTGGTTGATCTGGCACCCCATGTAAACCAATAACATCTGAAATGGAACACAGTAAGCTGTGAAAGATGACACAAGAACGACTGTTGTAGCTTGCACCAATCTTGCATAGCGAACAATCAAAGTTGAGCTGCTAATCATGCTTCTGCTGATGGCTGCCTTCTTCTTCATGGCGATGGTCTCCAGGAGGGACCAATTTTGCGTTTCGCGCCCGCATTTGCGCATGTTTTGAGACAGAGTGCTGAATCTGCGCATGCGAGCTGTGAAGACATTTGGCTACCACGTGTGTAAGTTAAGTATGACTTCGCTGCCTTTTACACAGCGTGCGGGGTCTGGAGTTTCGAAAGACCCGGTATACGTTAGCAACATCAGCTGTCGTCAACCCAATGCACAACTGAGATGAAACAGAACGTGTCCCTTTCTATGTAGTCGAGCGGCCGTGTCGATTCAAGCTCGTCGGGTTCGGGGAACCCAAGAGGATTCATGGGAATGGTCCCGAGCAGATGGAAACGCCCACCCTCCGAGCGTGCGCCGGCTACTGCTGGCGCCACTCCGAATGTCGCTTCTTTGCCTACGGTTTCGCCTCGAAGGTTGGTTATATCCAATGCCGAATTGCAGTCATCCAGTCTCGTCACAATTGTGGCATTTCAGACGTGCTCGCTCTACGCTGCACTGCTAGCTGAGGTGCAACTGGAGAGCGACATAAAGTTCTCGACTTGGATGAGGGTGGACTAAAGCGCCGCTTAAGACTGGAGTTCGACAATTGGAGGAAACATTTTTTATGCAAATTTGCTGCCTGAAGACCACTGACGGCACTTGCCTCTCCACTGATTGCATATCTACGTGTATTTTTGTGCAAGTATGTGCATGCCTGTGCGTGGGGTCTGCAGTTTGCGTTCAGACGTTCAGGTATTGCTTTGCTTGTGTGGGTGTCACTGCCAACCGGCCGCCTTCCGTCCCATGCTCGGTTGGCTCTCCACTGTTGCGAAGCCTCTAACAGATTCAATGAGACTGCTGTAAACCGATCTGCTAATCTATCGATGACACTTTCCCTAACAGGCTTTCACCTTTCTATCAGCTCATAGAACAGAGGCAGAATAGGCAAGAAGTGAACGCGCCCACCATTTCCTGGCGTTGACGATAAAATCAACAGTACAACGTGTCTTCGCTTCGTTCGAATGCCGACTACCTATATTCCAATTCTAATTACCGATATTCCTATTTTCGAATGCCGACTTTGCATGCCGAATCGTTCTGCCAACTGGTGTGTTGAAACAGCTGTTTCGCTGTTTCTAAATCCGAAAGACCCGCATATTCGACTTGTACAGATGTTACCATACCATGCGCACATATATATGAGCCATCTATAGTTGCTCGCCATAGAAAGCTTGCAGTCCTTCCAACCCTCCCACGGAGGCCCTTTCATAAAAAGAGATATCACCCTTTTGATTAAATACTACCTAAGTCGATTTTGTGCAAGTGAACGAACACTGCTGCCATAGAACAATCCACTTAGGCATTGCCTATTGGTCAAATAGGCTGTTTCCAGTCCCACAGAAAAGGATTTGTGTTTCCGTGACACTAGTAGGTAACACTACAAGGTCGTTCGCGCTTGACGGACACCTTTTGTCGCTGAATTTTGCGCTGAAGGGTCGATTCTGTTGACACTCTTACCAGTTGCTGCCAACACTTCGGTTTTGAATTGTGCAAAATATCTACAGCCCTGATTGGCCAGTGTCGTAATAAGCTGTGCAGTAATATGTAACTAAATAAACGAAGTAATCTACCAGCCGCTCTATTGAGAAGCAAATTGGACACGGTGACAGGAGGAGTCACAAGCGTTCGCCAGTTAATATCTCACAGTTGCCGCAGGTGATTTGTATGGTCTTTTCACAGTTTAATGCATGTATGGTGACACACGTGCATGTATGTGCCAGTATGCATGCGAATGTGCCAGTGTGCATGCCGCACAATCAGTGCTTGGCTGTTGGTAGTAGTATAACTGACTAATTTCACTCAAACAGTCGTAGCATTGTAGCAACCAATACAGGATAGGGTTGACGACAATAATTTGGTTAAAGTATTAACAAAATTGATTGAACCATGAGCGCGATATTCAACAACAAAGGCATCCGCCGAGCGCAAACCACCCTGTATATCTGTGCAATGGTTGGATCCGCACTCTACTGGTGGGTGTTCCTGAGATACATAAAAGATAACCCACCACCTTCACCAGATGTTGTTACTGGCGTCGAGCGTTACTTCGAAATGACTATTGAGCTACGCGGCTTTCAGATGGTTAATGTCAAAAACGGAAAGGAGTGAGCGAACGTAGAGGGTGAACAAGCTTTGTGTAAAAACTGTGACACCACGTTGGCATCAGTGTAAACTTGAAAGCGTGCGCGCGATAATCTGCACTGGATAGTGAAGCGAGGCTAGACATTTAGTCGGCAATCTGGTGAGGTAGCGCCGCAATTGGTCTAGGAATTTGTTCGTGGTACCTGATCCACAAATGGATCAGAAGATTCGCCGCAGGCACACTTTGCGCTTATAATTGTGCCAACTAATCCATAAATAAATCAGAGAAATTTGCAATAGAGGCACACAGTGCAATAAAAGCGTCTAAATAAGATGACGCCCTATTGAAAAGGGTATAAATGGGACGACACCTTATTGAAAAGGGTATAAATGGGACGACGCCCTATTGAAAAGGGTATAAATGGAATAACACCCTATTGAAAAGGGTATAAATGAGACGACGCCCTATTAAAAAAGGCTATAAATGGGACGACGCTGTATTCTTTTGGGCTTAGGGCCCGATTCATCCACACAAAGATATTTTAAAAACTTAAGTGCTTAAAATTGTCAAAATTTATAAATTTTGACAAAACCCTTAAAAATATACCTAAATCTTCTTAACTATGAAATCTAGCACTATTTGCTAAATACTTGGCAGACTATGCCAACACAAAGCTAAGTTGCAGACAATTTGAAGTTTAAAGCTATTTGGCGATACGTTTGTATTTTGTAGTCTACTTCGTTCAGTTCATATTGCTCAAAATCGGAGAGAAAAAGTTTTTGTCCAAGAAATGCATCTGCGCCAAAATTTCTTTTAATAATTTTTTTCTCCGATTTTGTTGAAATTTTGTGTGCTGTTAGAGGATACCTACAGAAGTATTTTGTTCAACCACACCACCATCGAAATTAGTTTCGTTAGGTTGCTGCGCAACCTTGAATGTTGGGTAGACAAAACCAACTACCTAAAGTTTGGGCAACGATGTTTCCGTCAGTGTGCCAGCTACGCGACTAGCTCGAAAGCAATGCAGTTTAAAGAGGTGCGTCTTTGTCATTAACTGTAAAAGAATCAGCTCATTTGACCAATCATACCATGAGATATGGTTCTTTCTGTTTCTGCCGCCACATGGTCCTGAATTCCCAATTGTGGCAGAACCCAACTTCATGTCGCGTATAGCTAAAATGGGGGTATTTTGATTTTGTTCGTTTACGGACCAATCGAAAGGTAACCGAGGGGGCTTTCGTTTTAAAAAAATTTGGCTTGGACAAATACCGATATTTAGCGAAAATTGACGAAAACAGCAAATGCAACGCTTGCTAATGCAATGCATGACACTTCATTTTGACACTGCGTTCGCGTCGCGCGACAAAATGGCCGCAAATTTGCACAAGTTCTAGAGGTATGTGTTCTGTGAAACGTGCCAACAAATGAGTCTTGTTCACTAAGCCTAGCGCAAGCTAGAGCCGTCCCAGTGTCGGGTGCCGCTACATCGGTGCTATCAAAACTGACCAAATCAGCCGTATTCCAACGCATATAGCGAAAATGGGGGTATTTTAATTTTTTTCGTTTGTGGACTAATCAAAAGGTAATCGATAGGGCTTTCGTTTAGAAAAAATTTGGCTCGGACAAGCATCGATTTTGAGGGAAAAATTGACGAAAACCTCAAAAACTGATTTTTTTCGTGTCACTGCAGAAGACGGGGTTTTCAGCGCTGCGGTAGCTGCAATTGACAGAATTGCTTGAAACTCACGCATTTTGCAGAGGTATACAACCTATATCACATGTGCAAAAATTGGTTAGTTTCATAGTGGCAACCGCGAAATATGGCAATTTTAGTTTCCAGTGTTTCGAAGACACAATTTTCATCAATAGTGCCAACTTTGACGTCTTGCAATTCACGCTAGGAAGGTCGTAGCGACCTGGGATAAAAACTAGGATGCTTAGGATTACTTCTAGTTTAACATATGTGAAAATCAGCAAAATCGAAGAAGGTCGAAAATCCGTGTCCACAGAGGGTCGATATTCTCGGACAGCGTCTCTTAATAGCCAACCTGGCCACTGGCCAGCCGAGAAGGCACCTGCGTCAGTTGCTACCGTTCATATGTGCGCATGTTGGGTAACTCATTTGACTGTCGTTAGCGCTCAGCCGCCTACATACCGGCTGAAGGTCAACTGTGTAATCTACCCACGCGTTGAACGAAAAGAAAACTATTCTTGTTTCAAACGTTTAAACTTGAATTGTTTTATCGCTACTATTTGTAAGTACCGAACGCAATTTTAAACTGAAATTACCGGTAGCACATCAATTCAAACTGTAGCCATTTCTACTAAAGATGGGTAACCATTTCTACTGAAGATACTGTACAGTCGCATTTGCGTGGCGTGCACGGGGTACTCAGTTCATTTAGGCTAGGCTATCGATCGCCAGGACAGAAAGTGTCCTTCCTTCCTTCGTTCATGATTCGTGTGGCGGACTTATTTTCGCTCATCTTCCGCTCGGAGTTGAAGTCACTTTGCTGCCTTGTTCGAAACTGCTTTCAACAAACGATCCGCTTAGTGTTAGGTTAGCTTAGGAGATGCGGTGTGCAGTCGAAATTTGCGATTGATGAGTCCAGTGAGAATGGAAGTCTAACCGACGTACATTATAGTCGGCGGCGGCGCGATCCTTGATTTCTTTCTCTGCTCTAGACTTCAATTCAACCTCCTTCCCCTGTGGAGTTATTCATCGCTCAGTTGATTTCGGCTGAGTAGAATTACCTTTCGCTTCGACCTTCCTAGGGAGGGGAGGGTGCCCCCCCCCAAGTGGGTGTTGTTTGCTCTTTGTGGTTCGTTGTGCTGGGGCTTGTCTGTGTTTTCGGTGCGGTCTCGCCCGTTCCGCTTGCGCTCCTTCCTCCCGGTCTTTCAGGTCCGCTCGCTTCTTGCTCGCGGATTATTCTGCTATTCTCTGCTCATTTTGTTTTGCTCCTCTCTGTAGGTTTGCTCGTTTGGCTTTCCTCGCGCGCGGTGTTGGGCGTCTCGCTTCGTCTTCCTTGGCGCGTCGCGGGGCGCGCGCCGAGGGAGGGAGAGGGGGGGAGTGCCTTGCGTGCATCATGGCGCTGTGTTCTGACTAGGTACTGTATCTGTGACGTTCATTTCAGCGGCAAGACTGTGACTCTGGCGCCGCCCATTCCATCCAGTGGGGCTTCCAGGCCAGTCGTGCCTGGACTACAGCGGCCTCGACGCGACTTCGTCCGGCTCTCCTGCTACAACTACCGTCAGCTTGGTGGAACAGCTGGTCGCGCCGTTCGCCTGGTTGCGGGGCGCCTGCATGGCGCGCGGCAGACGTCGCTGAGGGGGTGGGGGGGGGGGGGAGGGGAGGGGGGAGCCAGAGAGCGAGAAGAGAGGGGGGGGGGGGTGGAGGGGGACGGAGAGGAAGCGTAGACGCTCAGACCAAAATATTAAATCCAAACCTTACCTTCTTGAAGTGCGTGGCGGTCTGGACCTTGCGCACGGGCTGCATCAGCGCGTCGCGCACCACGATGGCGATGTCGGCGCCGGAGTACCTGCGAAGCGAATTTCGTGCCTCGATTCAGGCACTATTTTTGCGGCATTCACTCTCCCACCCGTCCGTTTTCTCTCCCAGCTCCTTCATGTCCTTCTCCGTCATCGAGTGTGGGGTGTTGCCCAGGTTCAGCTTGAACATGGCGCTGCGGGCCGGCGCCTCCGGCAACGGGATGTGGATTCGCTTCTGCGAAACAAGCGGCCACACTGTTCATCATCATGTCTTCTGAAACTGGCGCTAAATACCGCCTGCACCTCAAATCGTCGCCGAATGGCCGCGTCCAGCACCCAGGGAATGTTGGTGGCGCCCAACACCAGAATGCCGTCCATGTCGTGGCCCACGCCTGCAACATTGTATTCGCCCGGGATGTAATTCTATAAGGATGCACTGCCCTGCTCTTTTCAACGCACCCTGCATCTGGACCAGGAACTCGGTCTTGATCCTGCGGGCTGACTCGGATTCATTATCGGATCTACTGGAGCACAGCGAGTCTATTTCGTCGATGAAGATGATGGAGGGCTTCTGCTCGCGCGCCAACTCGAACAGGTTGCGAACCAGTCTAGAGTTGTGCGTATGGGTTTGTGCGTTCCAGTGTGTAGATAGTGTTGTGTGCGACGCGCAGTTCTCACTTCTCGCTCTCGCCCAGCCACTTGGACACCAGGTCGCTGCTGGAGACGGAGAAGAAGGTGGAATTGCCCGCTTCGGTGGCCACCGCCTTGGCTATGAAGGACTTGCCCGTGCCCGGAGGGCCGAACAGCAAAATGCCCCGCCAAGGCTTCCGTTTCCCTGAAGTTTGCATTTGCAACTATATGTATTCTGCGTCAAAGAAGTCTGCATCGCCATGTTATAGGAGCTGTAACTGTTCGTTTGTGGCCCAGTGCTTCGCCTTTGCTTCCTTGTGACTAAGCTTTTGCGTCATTGGTCGCTTCCAAGCCTTCTGTCACCAGCGTTCTTATAATTCCGTTAGGAAGGGGCGGTAACGACATGTGCAAAAGATTTAGCGTAACCCTACGTCTTCCGTCTTGCCCCATATGTGCGTCAGCAGCCCGCGCAGAAGAAAAGAGAAGCCGGAAGGGAGGGGCGCCAATCTGGTGTTAGGGTAAAGAACACGAGAGACGAGAAAGAGGTGGCGATGAGCCGGCTCACTGGAGAGAAGGGGGGGGGGGGGTCTCCTCTCGAAGCGGCCGGTCCTTATTCGAGGACGGTGGAAGAAGCGCCAGGCGTCCCGGCTGCTGAGCGGTTCCATCAATCAGGTGCCGTGGGACGCGCAAGAACAACGAGAGGGAGGGAGGGAGAGGCGCGCACCTTTCGCCACCAGTGCGCCATCTCTCCATAGGCCCTATCTGCCACAACAGAGGCAGCAGAGAGTAGTAACCCACACTTCCGCTAGTGGGCGCGCCTCCGCGCCCGCCGGCTGTTTCTCTTTCCGTGCTTCCGAGGGGGCCAAACGCCACACACACGGACCGGCCGACAGACGCTAACAAGACGGCAGGCGTAGCTACACACATACGCGGGGAATATAGCCTCCCCTGTCGTCGACGGCGGCGCAGCGGCCGGGGTCCCAATTCAATAGTCAATTCAATTCTCCAGCGCAGGCGGGAGGGAAGCCAGCGCACGACACGGCGGCTGGCGGCAAAAGGGCTCGCTGCCCCACCACAAGCTTGTGATCCTAGCTTGTCATAGGACGCGCCTCAAGCCAAGTGCTTTTTTCGCGTTGCTCAGCTTAGAGGAGGGGAGGGAGAGGTACAGAAGGAATCCCCCTTGTCAATTCCGTTTCTCTATCTCTCTCTTTCTCCCTTTCCATGCCCGCTCTTGTCGGGGCGAGTTCTCTCCAAGGAAGATTGATCAGCCTCATTCCCTTGTTAGATTACCGGACGGAGGGACAGACCGCGCGGGCGCCGCTGCTGAGATTCCCAGGCGCCCCCAGTTTGGTTCGTTCGTCAATACAGCGGCTTCGAATTCTTCTCCCCTTTCTTCTGCTCATGGCGGGCTTTGGTTTAGGTCTCTTTGGAGGCAGACTCCTCACGCCATTAGCCATTGTCCCACTCCCTTTGCGTGACAAAGCGGTTTCTTGTCAATTATAAATAGGAAGCAAACGCCCACGGTTAGACCTACAAAAGGTGGCTGAACATGGATTTTTGCATCGGCCACCCTCAGTTCAGCTCAGCGGTCGCCACTACCACGGCCCAAAGTCTACCTTCTCAAAGCACCGCAGTTAAAACATTCACTTGGAAAGGAAATGGCGTCTTCTTTGACGACAATTAATCACCTTGAAAGTGACCATCCATCACTCTCAGAGTCAGAAATGTCAGGCGCCAACAACTCCACCAAATTCTACGAAGAGGGCAGCCGAGAATGGGCCATCGCATTCATGTCCCTGGCTCTGAGCGGCCTGATATTGAACGTCCTCCTGATCGCCTACATCTTCACCAGAAGACTGTACAAGAACTACGTCAGCAGCCACTTCATCGCCCACCTGGCCTTCACCAATCTCTTCAGCAGCTGCATCCTCATTCCGCTGCTGGCATTCAACCTGTGGAACGGCATCAGACTGCTCGAGCCCCATGACATGTGGCTCCTCTGCAACTTTCGCGTGAGTGGAGAGCCATTGTTCGTTTCGAAAGATCGCCCATTGGCTGGATGCGATAGAGGCTTTCCAGCTCGCGTGGGACTTTGCCAGGAGGCCTAAGAGCGTCAGCGCTCCCTTTCAGGCCTTCGTGACGGCCGTGGTCTGGTCCGTGACCAACTACATGACGCTGTGCGTGGCCGGCGTCCACCTGTTGGCCTTCGCCCGAATCCACTACGAGCAGCTGTTCGGCGTCTCGCCCTGCCTCCTCTGCTGCCTGTCGTGGGCGGTGGCCGCGGTGCTCAGCCTGCCCTGCATGACCAACTCCAGCATCGCCGACTTCGACCCCAAGTTCCTCAGCTGCCTCTGGCAGTTCAACGCCGACGGACTCAAGTTCTTCACATACTTCTTCATTCTCAGCTACGGGATACCGGCCATCTTCATGGTCTACGCCTATCTGCGCATCCTGGCCATCCTCTACCACAGCCCGGTCGTCTTTCGCGCCCTGGGCCTCTACAACTCCCGATGGGTCGTCTACGCCGTCATGACAAGGCTAGCATGGCATTGGAAAAAAGACACTAGACACTCAATGTATAGTCAAATTGGTGACCCGAATGAAGCCGCTAAATTGGTAACTGCAAGATGAAACGCTGAAGCTCAATTTGAGCCCCTGTGTAACCACAAGATTTTGTCAGAGCCTATTCTCTAGATCTTGACGAAACAGGCGCAGGCTGCTGTCCAAGTAGCAATGCCTTCTATCACCAATTACCCTTGCTTCCCTAACCTTTCCTTGCTCTTGCCTTATCATTCTCGCTTCATTCCAGCCCGCTCTACTTCGTCCCGCTGTTCGTGGCCTGGGCCCTGCCCGAGCTGGAGCCCTTCTACTACCAGCTGGCCATGTTCTTCGCCTACTTCCAGAGCGCCGTCAGCCCTCTGGTGTACGGTATCAGCCTATTTCTCATCAAGGAGGAAGACATGGAGATCGCCGCGAGGGCCCAGACCCAGAAGAACGCCTACACACACCCCGGACTGGCCTCGCACCAACTGTGACAATCGATTGAGAGACAGAGCTTCGTTGGAATGTGGGTGACTGCCTGACTGGTGACACTATTGTGAAATTGTCTCGATTCGGTGACTGGTAGCGTACGTGAAGAAGGATTCGCGACCTGTGCCAATGCCGCGCGCGCCTGCTGCTGTCTGTCTGTGATCCGTCGTCGCCTCTATCTTAGCCCGAGTGTGACGTGATGACTGAGACGACTTAGCCAAAGGGTAACCCAGTTCAGTAGAGCTTCAACCAATCTGCAAGCCATGAGCACATTGTGTACCTATGAATTTAATTAATCCGCCAAAACAAATAGAAGCGCGAACTGTGTCACAACTTCTAAGGTTGGAAACTTGGAATGGTCACTTGTCAATTAACAATCAGCACACTCGTTTCAGCTCACCAGTAAAAAGGTGGGGAAACTTGATGGGTAGGATGACGGCCTCCTTCAGTGCCTCTTTGGCTCCCTCCAGGCCGGCCACGTCGTCCCACTTGACGTTGGGCTTCTCCATCACTATGGCCCCTGCAGGGGGAGCAGAAGTGTGCTTTACTCCAACGCTTTTTCGTCCCTCCTCCCCTTCTTTTCTCTTCCATTCCACCCCCCCCCCCCCCTCCAGCCCTTCTCTTCTCTCCGTCTCCCCCCCCCCTCTCCCTTCCCTGCAACCCCTCCTTTCCCTCCCTTCTCCTCCCCCTTCCGTTCTATTCAACCCAGTCCCCCCTTCACCCATAGGTTCCTACCAGATTTGGTCCGGGGGGGGGGGGGGGGTGTCTGGGGGGGGGTTTTTTTTGGTTGGGGGTGTGTTTTGGGGGGGGGTGGTCGGTCGGGGGGGGGGGGGGGGTGGCCGCGTGGGTCGGTGGTGGTGGGGGGGGCCCCCCCCCCCCAGGAACCTGAGGGGGGGGTGTCATGAGGGGGGAGTTGGGGTAGGTGGGAGGGGGAGGGGGTTTTTTGTGTGAAATTTTTCGGTTTTGCTTTAGGGTGGGAGGAAGTATTGTGTTAAGGCCGCACGGCGAGAGGGGCAGGATGTGGGAGGGGAAGAAGGCGGGTAGGAAGAAGGGAGGGGCGGGGTGTTTGGGGGTGGGGGGGGCGGGGGGGGGGTCCGGGGGGGGCGGTCGCGGGGGGGTGGCGATACGTCGCGCCGGCGGGCGGGGGGGGAGGGGGCCCCCCCCCCCAAAGGAACCTATGCCTTCACCACCACCTCTCCTTAACCATCCCCTTCTTCGTCCATCTCACCCCCCCCCCCGCCCCTTCCTCAGGCTTTCCCTACCCATGAGTCTGTCCTGCAGTTTCTTCCTCTCCGGATCCTCGGAGTCGCTGTCGGATTTGCCGTCGTTGTCCTCGCTCTGCGCCTTGACGGGCTTCTTCTTGTCCGTCTTGCCCTCCTTCAGGTACTGCTTCAGCTTCTCCGCACGGTCTAGGTAGGTCACGCACTTGGCCCGAATCGTCTCCTTCTGCTTGTCCCCTTGGGCCTCGTCTGAGATGCAGACAATGAATAGAAGGGTGGGTGTGGTATGAAAAGTGACATTGTTCAGCTGTTGTTGAGCAGTTTATTCAGCGAAAACTGACAACTACCTCATTTTTCGCCGCCAGAATCGGCGGGCCCCAACCACGGGGGTCGGCGGGGGGGGGTTGGGCCGGCCCCGGCCTCGATCATTTTATGGACGCTGTGTTAATCGAGGGGCCCGGTCAGTTAAGTCACCAACTCACCTGAGTTAGTCGGCACTTAGGTTAGCCGAGCGACTGTGTAGTCAGGCCCGTTGACGGCCAAGCCCGGGACGCGTTTGGTACGCGATAGGCTTCCCAACTACACGTATCGTACCCCAGTAAGCTCTATCAAGTATAAAACACAGTCAAGAGACTCACGGATAGGCGCTGCTCCCAGCAATGGTCCGAATGGGTGTTTATTCTAACCACAGCTAAGAATAAGCTAACTGGCTAACAAACGGCAGACTACTTATACTGAGCCTATGGAATGTGAAGTATGCACCTACGCATGGCATCCTAATGGTGCCATGCTTACACGCCCCATTCAAACAAATGAGCCGTGACGCTAATGCTTAGAACCTACGATCATGTATCACTGATCACGATCACTAATTTCCTCGAACGCGTAGAACTGGGCGAACTTGAGCGACCAGATGTCTTGATCGAACTTGAACGAACTGGACGATCTTGAACGACCAGAAGACTTGATCGAACCGGACGATCTTGAACGACCGGAAGACCTGATCGACCTTGAACGAACCGCTTGACCGACCAGCTGACGAAACCTTAAACCCCACACGAGAAGTATTAGACACAAACGCGACGCCCACTTTCAGTGATCAAAGAACAAGCGAATCGAACTCCGCCTATCACCTCGATACTGCCAAGCGTGCATCGCGCGACATCGCATTCTCAGCTCTCAAGCCTATCAGCTCAAAGTGCTTGTCACCTCGCTCTCTCCCCTCTTTCAAGAAGAAAGCGACTGTTCTCAGGACAGCCAAGCTAAGCACCCAAGTACTCGCAAGCTCAAGTAAGCCTTCAAGCACCTCAAACGCTCGACCTTGTACCCAGGACAAGGGAGAAACACGTCCAATCTGTTCCCAGGACAGATGACGAAGCGCATGTACCCAGGACATAGGCGCTATACGCAAACACACGCTACCCCTACAGGCGACATGAGCGAATCAGAACACCCTGTGAGACCCGTAATCGGACTCCGGAAACGCGCGAGTATCTGTTCTGAACTGGGACCAATGAGAACATGAGTGTGGCATGTGACAACGCCCCCAAAACTTGTTCCGCAACCTGTCCACGTTCTGATCCGACATCATCGGCTGCGTTCTCCAGTTCCAATTCGATGGGTTCTGACCCGAGGTCTGATTCCAGCTCCAACTCGGTCTGCGCTGCCATGCAGGAAAATGGCGAGGACGATCCCTACAGTAGCCTCTATCGGACGAGCACTCCCTCTGTCTCCTCCAATTCCTGGGACCCCTAGCCCTAACTGGCTGATCGACGCTCGCTGACTCATTCGCATCAAAGGAAGAAGGTACAACAGCCGACGGAAACACCTTCCCTCGGCCATTCGAGAGCCCAATTCCGACTTTCTCCATCAGGTCGTTGCCTATCAAAATATCGACAGGAAGATTGAAGCTAACTGGCGCCGTCACTTCGAACGGAATCGCTTCGTTTTCACGCGAGCAATAGACACCCTTCAGCTTCACTGAACCCGTACTCGAGAAAGTGGAGCCATCGATACCAATCAACGGGAAACTCTGATCCTGCACGATCAAATCAGCGCTGCCATTCTGAAGCAAAGTCTCAACGACCCGAGGGCTGACAGTGGTCGTGGTTGCGCCTGAATCCAGGACGGCGACCTGACTCTTCATCTGCCCATTCTTGAATCGGCGCTTCAAATCGGGCGCGACTTGCGGCAAATCGTCAAAGAGGAAATCCGTTGCAGGAATCAATTTCGACTTCTGGTCCTCCTGCTTCGAGAGCTGGCACAACTCATAAGCCGACAAGTCTCTAGCCGACATCGAGAACGCCTGTCCGGCCCACTCCTGAGGACAACCAGCTTGTGTCACCGGCGGCGGTTGAGAATCGACCCTCTGCGAAGACGAAGCCTGCTCAGATGGAACCTGCGAATGAGAGACGAGCATTTGTGGCGGCTCATTCACCCAACGCGACGACTGAATATTCTGCGCCTCAGCCGGCGGATGAGACTGCTGATTGGGAGGCCTTTGCGCCCTGATCGCATCCTGCCTGAAACAACGGTCGTCTGTGTGACCAAGAAACGGCGTGTAGCCCTTATCACGGCAGAAAGTGCACACCCGATTCTGACACTCAGCTGCAACGTGTCCGTTCTGACGGCAGCGGAAACACTCGCGAGCGGACTCGGAACCACGATACAAAGGACGATTCCCGATCCTGTCATGACGCGCTTCTTCAGGAGGCGGCGGTTGAAACACTGGCCCTGCTGGCGCATTCTGCTGCGGCTGTCCCGAAGTCTTTTGCTGGCCTCGCGGCGCCCTCTCAGAATTCGACTTAGCGGCCTGTTGCTCCACCTCACGCTCGCTCTCCTTCTTAGCGGCAGCGGCAAAGACACCATCGACCGTCCACTCATTATCTTCGAGGAAAGCCTGATTCGCTGGCAGAAGTGACTGATGAACGACAAACGCCTGACAAGATTCGTATCGAGCCTTATTCTTGGCATTCTCCCGATGGCAGATTTGACCGCAAGGACACACGAGAGCCTCTGTCTCTGGCACCACTGTGGCACTTTCAGCGGTCCGGAACTCCCGCTCCATGATCGAACGCCACTGATACACCGACTGGTAGTTCTGCTGACGCTTGCCCCAAAGCGACGCCATCTTGACCGTCCTCGTTCTCCTATCAGCGAAGTTGGTAGTCAATCGATCGACGACCTGTTGATAATCGACCTTCACTTCCTCTGACATGGACATGAAGAACTTCAAGGCGTCCCCCGTCAACAACTCCAACAGGTACTTCCGTTTGACAGCCTGCGGATAATTCTCGACAGCGATTCCAAACTCGACGAACCAATCGGCGAAATTGTCCCTGTCTAGACCCGCGAACTTAGCCAAACCCGGCCTGGTATACGCCAGCGTGTTCAATACCGTACCCAAACCATTCAAACCATCAGCGGCGATCGCTGTGGAAGAGAAAGGACCCGCCGAATCAGGCGGCGCCCGCGAATGATTGAGAATCGCTTCCATCTGACGGCGCGACTCTTCTCTATCTTTGTCCCGATCAGCCATCATCTGCTGCACAAGCTCCCGCTGCGCCAAATCTCTAGCCGTTCGCTCCTCGCGCTCTTTGTCCCGCTGGGCCTGTTCCTTCCGTTCAAGCTCTCACGCTCCCGAGCCTCACGCTCTTCGCGCTGCGTCCTGCAGTTGCATCTGCAACAACTCCTGCTGCTGACGCTGCAACTCCGCAAACATGGACACTATCTGAGGAGCCGGTTCCTGAGAAATCGACCTATCCGCCACACGCTCAGAGGAAACACTGTCCCTATCACTATCCTCGAGATCGCCGTCTTCCGCCCTATGCGCCTGCCCGCTCTCGTCCAGATTCAGCTTCTGGGAAACTTTCTTCTCTTCCGGAACCTGCTGTCTCACCGCCAGAACCGAAGGATCCACCCAACCGTAGTCGACATTCTCATCGACCAGAATCTCATCCGTCGACCGTCTCTTAACGAGGGACACCGGCTTCTTTCCTGACTGCTGATCCTCCATCGTGATCAACACCAACACCCACAGGAAAGAGATTCCCACCAACCGCCTATCGCCGCACTTCCACCCTTATGCTCAAACGCCAACAGACCTTCCAACTACTACGTTTCCCAGGAACCGTTCCCGAACGGTACTAGCGTTCCCGGTCAACGCACCAGTTGTAGTCAGGCCCGTTGACGGCCAAGCCCGGGACGCGTTTGGTACGCGATAGGCTTCCCAACTACACGTATCGTACCTCAGTAAGCTCTATCAAGTATAAGATACAGTCAAGAGACTCACGGATAGGCGCTGCTCCCAGCAATGGTCCGAATGGGTGTTTATTCTAACCACAGCTAAGAATAAGCTAACAGGCTAATAAACGGCAGACTACTTATACTGAGCCTATGGAATGTGAAGTATGCACCTACGCATGGCATCCTAATGGTGCCATGCTTACAACTGACTCACCCAACTTAGTCGGCTGCTAGACTAACTTGTTTCCGACTAACGTCGTTAGTCGGCGTGAAAATCCCGACTAACGACGTTAGCGACCCGCTACGGGACGAAGTTATATAATGAGCTACAGATCGGTATGCGATTCTTTGAGGAAAAGTGACATGCCTAGGTTCCACTACTACAGGGTAGCGACAACACACGGTTTGCCGAAACGCTCTGGAAGGGCAATTTTGGAACGAGTATCCAAAATTTTGTCGCACATTCAAAATTGCAGTTAAAACGAAGAGCGAAAATTGCGTGATTTGCACTGACACGAGATTTGCTGAAAGAAATACGGTCACAATAAATTCATTGTAAGTGTCGATTCATAAACTAGGTGAATCTGTCATAAACTAGGTGAAAAAATCTAGCAAAGCATAGCTTTGAGGTCAGGTCAAGCGGATCAAATAGCGACAGTAAATAGCAAATCAAAAGCAAATGGGCGGCAGACGAAAACCTTTATCTTAACTGCTGAAGAATTGCTTCAAAATAGGCTTTTGCGTTTCTCACAACTGAATTTGTAGGTGTAAAACTTTACACCTAGCAAAACATCAGAGCACACGCTCATTTGTTTCTTTGGGGGGGGGGGGAGGGGTTACCCCTCCCCCAGCCCCACCCCAGATGTATGGGCTTTATTTGTACATCAGTTAGTGGTACTTTTGTATAAGGTATACCTCTTTCTGTACTTTTTAAAGCAAAAGTTCCAAATTTCTTGCAGAAAATGACCCCGCTACCATTTTGAAATGCCAATCCGGAAACGAAATCCGGCTCAGGACGAATCAGAATCCCCCTCGGCCCCATAGGTACGACCCAGAATCGGGCAATGGGGGCGGGGAGGTCTTGGAGTGTTTGGGGGGGGGGGGGGGGGGTGTCTGGGATCCCGGAATCCGTTTATTCAGAAGGGGGGGGGGGGGGGGGGGGGGGGGGTTCAGAATAAACAAGTGCCATAAATTAGTTAATTTTGCGCTCGATTATGACGCCAACTTCCTTGAAAAATATGCTCAAAAATAACGCCAGGCCAAAATTTTGGACTGAAGTTTGGAAAAAATTCCTCATTTTTCCGTTTTTGGCAC
Organism: Linhomoeus sp. GSCO2_2; assembly: GCA_030248115.1. NCBI lineage: Eukaryota > Metazoa > Nematoda > Chromadorea > Monhysterida > Linhomoeidae > Linhomoeus > Linhomoeus sp. GSCO2_2. Next base: position 19,942 of record JASAMZ010012627.1, on the reverse strand, counting down.
TCCGCCGCTTGAAAAGCGAAGGAGTGCTATAGGAGCGGTAAAGCCCACAGTTAACACCAACAGGCCTGGCGCTCGCTACGAAGCACCTAGGGGACCAAATTTTTTTTTAAAAGATAGCTTAGGACGACGCGCAGCGTGCTCGGGGGGTGAAAAAATTTAGGTGGTGGAAGAATTTTGCGAAAATTCAAAAATTCAAATTTCTGCTAAGTTAAAAAAAAAGACGCCATAACTTTCGCAAAAATGGCTCGAATTTGATGGTTTTTGGATATGTTGTAGGCCTTTGCGTCCTCTACGAAGCGGGACTGGAACGGGCTTCCTAGGTGGTCCGGCGCGGGAGTACGGTAGAAAATTCAAAATTTAAAATTTTTTTCCGGCATTTAAAAAATCATAACTCGAGTTTGCGACGGTGGATTTTCGCAAACTCCTCGATCCGGCCTAGACAATTGTGTGACCTTTCGATAGAGACCAAAATCGCGGAGATCGGTCTTGCCGTTCGGAAGATCCGCGGTGACAAAAGTCCCGGGTCCCGAGCGGAAAATTCGAATTTTCGACTTTGAATGGATTTTTGACTTGGAAAGCGTGCCTTTAGCGGCAAATTGATCCTTGCAACGTGTTCCGCGTCAAAACGTCTAGACGAAGTGTCTTGACCATTTTGAGGTACCGCATCCCGGCCACGCCGAATTTTTGAATCCCGGGGTCAAATTTTCGAAATTGAGTCTTTACTTGTTTCGGGGGTTTCCGACGACGCTGAACACGAATCCGGTGTTTGTTTTGCGATTTTGAACGCCTTTACCCTGCTTTCGGCACCCGGCCGGCCAAAATTGGGTCCCGGGGTCAAATGTTCAAAATTGCGTTGACAGTTGTGTATGGGCTTTCTGACGCCGCAGAACAAGAATCCGTCGTTTGTTTAGCGATTTGCGGTGTCTTTAGGCTGATTTTGGCCGAATACTCACGCTCTGTAAAATTTCGCGAAGTTCCGAAAATACCGCCCGCAATTGATTTTGCTGCGCCTACAGTACGCCGTCCATATAAGACGCGCTGAGAAAGGCGTCTACCGCACGCGCAATCGAACCGAGTTATAGGAGCGCCGTCCTGTGCACTACGGCCACCGACGCCGTCCACCCCCGCGGGGGAGCCCCCGCTGTGTAGCGTAGATAAGGCGCGCCTGTACAATTGGGGCGCCGCTGGCATTCTACATTGTGAATGGCTATAGACAGTCAGCGGTCAGTACAGCCTGCTCCAACGCGTCACTTGCGCCACATCGGCCTCTAAGTGTATGGCATCTGCTTAGGCCCACCACGGGCTATAGACCCTAGCTCTGCACTAAAACCAGGCAAGTCGTCATACTCCACAAATTTGAACTCCTACGCACGGTGACTCCTCTGCTGTTGTGGCCTCCTGACACTCCCAATCGGAAAACTAATGCCGAATTCGTGATCTACATCCCAGAATACCCCAGAATCAACATACAACACCCCTAACTTCCTATGGACTCGCAGAAACGAAATTCTGCAGTTGGGGTACTGTAGCATGCGATTTCGTCACAGGTACGTTCAAACATTATCTAAACGATAAACGAATGCCAAATTCGTAATCAGCGCCCCCGAAAACCCCGAAATCGAGTATAATATTGCAAAAGTCGAATGGGCACCCACAATTCAAATGGACGCGGCAGGGATACTGTAGCTTCGAAAATTTTTCCAACACACTTTTCTAGATCAGATTTAAGCGTAGAATCGTTTGAAACCACTTTTGGAACGATTCGGCAACGCATTCGAGCGCTACAAACGCCGAAACACAAAAATCGCAATTTTCGACCCCGGAGTCAAAAAAGTCGCAGTGTAAGAAAGTTTTTTGTGTTTAATCCGATTTTCTCCGTTCATGGCCCATTCGATAGAGGACATCTGGGAAGGAGCACCAAGAGTGGTCTCGCCGCTCTAGCTGCTACCTAGCTCGCACAGCAGCTCATCAAAGTCGACCCAGGGCCAAAAATCGCGAATTTTTCAAATTTGGCGCCAAAATGGGTCTCGCAGCGATCCAATTCATTTTTTCCACCCTCGGCCCTATCGAGTACTACAACATATCAAAAGATAGTATATACCATTATATGCAACTTTTTCGAGTTCTACCTTGTTTAACCCATTTTTCAGTACTTTGAAAATTTAAATTTTTGAATTTCCCGCCAACGGGGTCCCGGAGCGTGACCCCGTTTGGTGTCCACCCTGCCCACCCACTAGGCCTACCCAACGCAAAAGACCGTTTGCAAATCGGCCGCTGCACGCGCGAACCCCATCCGGTCCAAATTACTGCGTTTCGCGCACAAACGCTATATACTCCACACTTTTTTGTGGAGTATAAAAATTGGGGACAAAGAATTTAACGGGAATGCAACACTTGGAGTTTCTGTGCCCCCGTCTGCTAAAACAATCACGCGGAGTGCCTATCTGACACTCAAGGAGTGTCACGTATCACTTGTCTCAGTTTAATGGGGAAGGGTGGGGGGGGGGGGGGGGTGATGAACAGGAATCCGGCATCCGTTTCCTGATGGAACCTTCTGGGGGGGGGGGGGGGCATAGGTGCGATTGGTCGTCAGCATGGGGGGGGGGGGGGGGGTTTCAGCCGTGATTTGGGGGGGGGGGGGTTAAAAATCAATATCCAAAATTGGTCCGAAAATCTGTATAAAACGCCCAAAAAGTGCCAAAAACGCCTTAATCCGCTCTACTTTGATGAAAAACACCTTTAAATGACTAAAAAATAATAAAATATAGCGCCGCAGGCGAAAATTTTGACTATTTTACGGCAAATTTCACGGCCAGGGGAGTGGGGGGTTCGGCTTCAAGAACAAGATTCTTGTTCCGGTTGACGGCAGCCGGCTGCTGGGGGGGGGGGGGGGCGGTAACCCCCCCCCCCCCCCCAATCATACTTATGTGGGGGAAGGGGGGGGGCATCCGGAAATCTCGTCCGGGGCCTAGGGGGGGGGGGGGATGATAGCCCCCCCCCCAATCGCACCTATGGGGCTTCGTTGACCCCCCAGACCAAATCTGGTAGGAACCTATGCACATGCCCACAATTGCGGCCGTAAAAACGCCCGCATTTGCGCTAAAACGACACTGTCCGCTCGCCCACACCAAGCCAAGAAGACACGCATGCTCCACCGCTTAAAAGTCGGAAGTGGAGCAAGGCAAAGCAACGCTTACATTTGATAGCGTGAAGGAAGTAGTTGACGCCATTCTCGTAAAGGCGCAAGGCCTCGGCGTAGTCCTTCTTCTTGTCCGCCTCCGTGGCCTGCGTCACCAAGTCTATCGCCTTCTGCAACACGCAAATTGAATTGGGAAGCTCAAAACTCAAAAGGAAAGAACAGAATTGGAAAGATATGCTTCACCTCCAACGTTTTGCCAGACATTTCTAACAGTTCTGGTGGAAAGCTTCTTCAAAACATGCCGCAAAGATCGAAAATTCGCTGTTGCCACAAAATCAGCCCTTGTCTACCTTCTGAATCACGCAAAATTCCCTTGACGTCAGTTGCATTCGATTGTATTACGTTCCTGTAATCGTATAATAAACTTCAATTTAGAACATAATACGTCTTGAAGTAAGCTGATAAAACTTACATCAACATGATTACGGTAGAACCTCATTCAAAGAGTTGTCACATATGTAGCTCCATAGCAGAGTTGGACCACGTTGATGTTGTCGCGGATGTGACTCAACCACTGCACAGTGCAGAGTCCGGTTGGGCTTTCATTCGTGCGCAAGCGAAACGATTGAAATGCGGTACTCTGTAACTCACACAGCGCAGCGGCGTAGCACACACACGGAAAGAACAGTGGTAGCAACCATCGGAGAGAAAGAACAATATCGAGATAGCAACTGAAGGCCGATCTGGCCATTCATGCATGCACAAAGTTCACCAACCAAAGACTTGACAACCGTTTCAAAGTATACCGCGCGCAAGCCTCCTTGTGTTGCATTCATGCGCCTGCGAAACGCCAAAGTTTACCGCCTATGTACTTACATCGATCGCAAAACGGGCATTTATTTATTAGCAAGCACCGGTTTGTCCATCAGAATTATAGGCTCCTTCACCGATACTTCTTTGTTCGCACCGGGAAACGTTCCACCCAAGTACGTTTTTTTTAATAATGTGGAGTGTTGTGGTATGGCGCAATATTGTGTGCTGGATGTGGTGGTGTGTATGGGTTAGGCGCTTTGGCGGTTCGGGGTGCCGTTGTGCGGCGGGATTGTGTATGTGAGGTCTATAAACTATATGGCACGGGGTCTGCGACGGCATTGTCGTTGATATATTGTATGGGTTGTTCTTGCGGGGTGGTGTCGGTCTATAGGCGATTAATTCGGGGTCGCGGTGGGTGGGGGCGCGCGTGTGGGGTTTTGGGTGTTAACTTTAGATGAATTTGCCGCGTCCGCAAAAGCGGCGGAACGGTAGGTTCCGTGCTTCAAAGTCGGCCATCGTGAGATTTCCGGCCTGAACTTTTACACCCTGTAATTACCTCAGTGCAAGACCAATTTAGCTGGGCATCTAACATACAAAATGCCAAAGCCTTTCTGACCATGTGTTAAAGTTTCACTTACATTGGTTTAGTTTTGCACAAAATCTGGCCGAACGAAATGTGATCATCTAAAAAAAACCCTGTACCTCGTGCCACCGTATTGCTTCCTACCTACCGTATGAAGAAGCGAAACCCCGCCAAGCCGCAGCGAAGACAACCAGCTACAGTAGTCGATATGGATGACGAGACTTCACACTGGCGATCACACCGCTTGAGGGGGCCTCTCTCCTCCAGCCGCCAAGTTCGACAACGAAAAGACGCTAGCCGGTTGCGACGGGGCCGGCGTGGCCGTGATATTGATAGCCGTAGCGTTGCCCTTCCTCCTTCTCTTCCTGACCACGGTATAGATCTTGACCGAGGCCAACACCAGTATCAGGGAGACGAACAGGACGGTGAACCAGTCGAAAGAGAGGGCAGGCTGCAGGATGCGCTCCTTGAAGGTGACGTGCCAGGCCTTCTCGGCTTCTTTGCGATGACGGGTGCTGTCGGGAAAGCTGTGGAGCAGGTCCCGGGAGTCGATGGTCAGTCGGCGCAGGTTGGGATCTTTGTGTCGGCCGCCGAGCAGCCCCTCGTTGATCTTGTTGTGCTTGAGGGCCACCTTGTGCAGATGGTTGGCCTGCTGGCCCACCTTGCGCGTCTGAGAAGTGTGGATTGGACGGGTACTATTGTCTTGAGTGCAAACTGCTTGAAAAATTCTGGTCCGCCTCATTCGCTCCGCGATTGTATTACGGTACAATGTACTGTGACGACTTGTCCAGAAGAATAACTTTGAACTTTGGAGTGCAGAGGTATTGAACTTCTGTAATAGCATACTTACGGAGCCAGATATGCCGGACCTAATCAATCAAAGTTTTTGCAAGTTGTAAGCTTTTGCAGAAGATTGCACAGGCTTCTCAAGGATCACAGTCTTTTGTCTACCGTACTCCAGTTACAAACTCATGGCGTACATATTGGTAGTTCTTGTATCCGGCTTCCTCCAGGTTGTTCAGTCGATTCTCGTGATTCTTCAGGTTGCCCGAGGTGCAGCCGCCCGCCCTCGACCCCACTCCGACGTAGCAGTCGATCTGATTCGAGAACTTCTTGCCGCTGCCGCCGCCGCCGGTAAGTTTTCCCCCGGTTAGCCAGCCCAGAATGTCGATGCCTTGGATTAGAGGCAGCCAACCGACCAGTAGAAATAATGACACGAAGACGAGCGGACGCCGTTTGGTTTTCATGACTTCCCGCCTCTGATTCTCGAGCTACCGTTTCCTCAAGAGTGACTAATGTCGAAATAGGCGCAGCTCGACGCAAGTCCGTGTGAGTCACTCTAGGCGGCAAACAACTCACATGGAATGAAGACCCCGCCCCTTTCCGACTGAGAACGCGATGACGACAGCGTCGCCGCCGCTACCGTACACCTTGCGGCTGCGAATCGAATTTCGAAGGAAGTCCCTCCGATGTTTTCGGGATTTCGCTTCGGCCGGAATTCGGTCGGGGACCGAACCGGGGGTGCACTTCATTTATTCGGCATTGTAGGCGGCATCAGTCCCCGCGGGCTCGCTCCGATTTCCATCTTATGTAGTAGGAAGAGAGGATGGGCGCGCCAAAGAAGGGGCTAAAAGCTAATACTTATACGACCGTATGCCCGCCTCCCCTCTTCCCTTCCTCTCGCGGCGATGTAATCGGGCTAGTTAAGACCGGCCCTTAACCCTGTACAAAAGCGATTCGAGCTCGACTCGTCACACTAATGGGTGCGATGTGAAGAATTCTGACTCCGAGAAGGAAATGGTAACTTCATAATGTACCGTACGACAATGAATTCCATTTGGCATGACTCAGTCAGCGATCAGAAGTCACCAAGGAGGGTTACTGACTCGAGGACGAGGCGGGGGGCTCGGGTTCCTGCGGAAACGGGCCGGCGGCCATCCATTCGGCCGGGCCGGAAATCGACACTGGTTCGCTCTCACTCCTCGCGCCGTAATTAGCTAGCCCGCTCCCTCCCTCCTTCCTCCTTCCTTAGAAATCCTCCTTCCCCCCTTCCATCAAGGAGGGAGGATAAAATTGCCTCGGACCACGCAACGAAACTTGCCATCGTCCGAAGTCTCTCGACGGCGCTTGGAATTAGACGAGAACCGCCGCCGCTTATCTTGATGGATTAGGGCTGCTTCGGCTGGACATTGGACAGGCGCGTCACTTGGAACGACCGACGACCGACCGAGAAGTGACTGAGGAGAGGAGAAGGAAACTAACACTATGCGATGGGAGGAAACAGTGTGGCACAGCAGCTACAAGTGGGGTGAACTATTGAACGTGACATACAAAAACGACGAATTACACAATTCAAACAACGAAGGCACGACAGCAGAGGGTTTTGGGCACTGCGCATGCCGACGCGATCACAGGGTTCATTATAGCTCGTCAAGTAGGCGTTCGGTAGCTACATAATATGTAGCTACCCCATCAAGCTACTTCACTCTCACTGCTGCTCCTACTTCTGGTGCGACGGCGCTTCTTCCCGTCTCCCTTCTTTTGCTTCCTGTGACACTCTCTCTGTTCGAGCACTTCGTCGTATTCCACACGCCTTCTGCAGGACCAGAGCAGGAAAGAGGTGTAGGCCAGGAGTTCCACTGCGAAGAAGGAGACGGTAATGACCGTAACCAGGAAGTTGACGGACTCCCCGGCCAGCATGAGTGAAGCGTTGACTTTGGAGACCAGCTCGCTCGCCAGGTTCAGGCCCTGAGAATAAGTACACTGTATGAGAGTTGAGGCAGAGTGGGCTTGACTCGGAACGAAAGCTGAAGAACTTAGAAACGTAGTAATTGCCGCTCGTAATAGAGGGAACGTGCCGACAGTGGACGTGCAATAACCACAAAGGTTTACTCATCCGTACTCTGCCCGGCTGTTTACAAGTTCAATACTGGCGAATTCACCATTGCAACTGGCTCAAGCGACATGCTACAAACCTGCGCTCCGATGACCATTCCAATGAGCAGACCGTCCTCTGTAATCAGCGCTATGAAGTAGCCGGCGAGAATGACGCCGCCAACAGTGACCAGCACGAAGCGAAAGAAGATGTCAGTGGCACTCAGACAGAGCTCATCGCTGCCCTGCGCCTGCGGCTTCTGGACAATGCGTCCAGTTTGAAGAACGGCTTGGCTGAGACCACCACCGTACGATTGAGGTTCGTCGGCGGGGTTACGGTACTAAAGCAGGATATGTGGGTTACTGTATCCCTGGCTACCTGATCACAAGATAACAAAGAGTATACATCGCCCGGCAGATCGTTGTAGTAATCATCGTCGTAGTCGAAGCGACTTTGGAAGTCGCCACTAGTACTGGTGGCGGGAACCGGACAGCGTTCCAGCGAAGTGTTGAGGGCGATTATCAGTCTGACGAGGAACACTAGGAAGCTGAGGAAACCGAAACAGTAGCAGGAGCACTTCAACTTCAGCGTCTTGTGGAGAAATAGTAGAGGAAGCATCTCTGTTATGGATTTGATGCGATGTAATGTGCTTTGGAACTTTCTATGCCTTGCGGCATGCGAAGAGTGACTAAGGTTGCCGATGGGCGTGGCTTCAGAGCTCCGCCCCTAGTGGCCGAATCCTTTGACTACAGTAATTTCACCGCGTCGGCCAGTACTTTACGCATGGGTCGTATTTTCAATTTTGAAAATCCAAGCGTCTACCGTAATCAAATTCCGTTTGAGACACGAAAATGGGTTTCTCATCCTGATTCCCTGAAATCATTTCGCAAAATGGACGCCGACTTCGGAATGGACCTGTCCGTGCCCCAGTAATAAACGCATCACGCCGTCGTGCAAAAATTGTTCCGAGGTGGAAAAAGTAATCTCTCTTGGCGATTTGAAAACTTGAAATTCGATTTGGGGAATTACGGTTCGGATCTCCGTTTGGATAACTTTCTGTTGTACAAAATGAAAATAGTGAAGTCGATTTTAGCTTTCGGAAAACGGCCGCATGTCGTCAAAGATGAAGACGCGCTCGTCGTCGGCTGCTCCCACGGAGGAGCCGATCGCCTCTCCCCTGCAGGAGGAAGAGCGCATGGAGGAGGGCGCAGAGGAGGCCGTCCCCACGCTCGACAAAGAGGCGCCGCAGCCAGAGGGCGCTTTGGTGGAAGCCGGCGACGAATCGGTGGAAGGCGCAGAGCAGCCACCGGAAGCCACGCAAGAGGCGACGGGAGCCGAATACAAGAGGCGCGAGTTCAAGACCACCACTCATCGAGACGACGAGCAGGACGTCGAGGTGGATCAGCAGCAGCAGCTACTCGAGCAGGAAGAGCAGCACCAACAACAGGAAGGCCTGGAGGAGGAACAACAAGAGCCCGAAGACGAGGACGACGGCGCCTTCAACCCTGCGAAGCAGATGTCCGAGGCCGAGGTCCGGGCGCGCTACCCCATCTTCGAGCGGGGCTTCGCCGTCAAGTCCCCGATGGACGCCAAGGAGATCATACTCGAGTCCACGGACATCCCCGAGGACAAGATCTGCCCCACCAACCCGCCCTTCGCCGCCGCCGGCTCCAACACCTACGTGGTCGATATCTCGTCTTTGGGGCACATTCGGGACCTCCACGTGGATCTCTACGGCGCCTGGGGAAGGTGTTCGACCACATACACACGGCTGAAGCAGAGCGAGGATGGGTTCTTCGACTCGACGGACGAGAAGCGCTCCTGCCCCGACGCCCCTCCAGGCGTGGACTACGACCTGACCCTGATCAAGCGCTACTGGGCACGCCCCATTGAGAACAGGTATGAATGAGGTTGGGCAGACAATTCAGGGTTTTTTGCGCATAATCAGGTGCATATGCACCTAGAAATATGGACGTGCACCTAAAAATATAATTTGTGCAAAATTACACCTTTTGCTACCCAAATCAGCAATTTTTGGCACTCCTCCCCTCCAAAAGGGAGGAGTGCTATAGTGATGGTGCGGATTCTGTGTAAATTGGAACGCTCATAAGTCGGGCTAGAGTTGGCCGATCGGGGCGAATTTTTTTTTATTCGATAGGTCTCTGGATTGCGCAGGGTGGATCGAGGGTCTCGACTTCCGTCCGGGACCCGATTTTTGGAAAGTTGCCAAAAACCCGGTTTTTCGGCCTCCGATGAACTTTGGACGCTTAGAATAGTGTTCTGGTAGAACGTAGCGAGACGAGCTTTGGGCCGAAATATGTAAAAGACATTGGGCTATCCGATGGTGGGGGCGCCGCCGGGCTGGGTCCGGTCATGCCCTGGGCCGGGTAGCAAAAACCCGGTTTTTCGACCCAAAAATAGGGGTTCACGGTCAGGTCGTGGTTTCTTTGTTTTTCAGTTAATGAAAGCTACTTGTCGTGGTTGAAGAACTTGAATAGCTCTATCCAGAATCGGTTTTAGACAAGATTCGGGGCACTCCTCTCCTCTTTCAGAAGAATTTTGGGAGTTGAATCATGCTGCCCATTGACCAACGAGACATGTCAGTGAGGCTTAGTGGCCATTCTTATCGCAAAATTAATAATAAATTCGGAATTGTGACCCACCAATACCCCATATTTGACATACAACACACCTACAGCTTTGGCTGAACTGACACGACCAGGTTTTCCACTTGAGGGCACGTATGGTGGCAAGCAAATGCTTCAAAAATGGTCCTACACATCTCAAAACGAAAAGACAACGTCAAATTCGTGATCAGCATCCCCGAAAAGCTGGAATCGAGTACTTACACGGTAGACGCCCCGGACAAATCCGGCAGCCAAAATTCTGAATTCAAATTTCCCGCCAAAATACGCGTCGGACGGAAAAAGTGCCTATAACAAAAACTACGTGTCTTTTGATGCTCTATCACGTGAAAGTACAACTGACACCGAAATATCTCAACTGACTCCACTTTGCACCAAAATACAGAAATTTTGTCCAAGAAACAGAAATTTCACCCAGAAATTGAATCAGCCCTAAGCCGAAATTATGCCACAGTGAAGATAATTATATTCTTAGAAATCGATCTCAATATCGTTGAAATCGATTGGCACCCCAAAGAGATATGAATGGCAGAATTTTGAAATTTTGCACAAAAATCGATTTTTTCTTATTTTCACCCAAAATTCGGCCATTTATGGAGAAGTGATATACTACAATGTTGTAGAGCTCGTCGCGCCCGATCTAACGGTATTTGTCCCATCTCGATGCGAGGCTTATACCAAAAGTTACGCCTGACCCAAGTTTTACCCACAATCCCAGGACCCAACTTTGGGGTGAATTTCCCATTCGGGGCTACATCTGACGGGATTTACCAAAGCCATCCCGAAGTAGGCTATCTAAGCTCTACCAAATACCAAAACATTGTACATTTTACGCATAACACACAACAGTTACTTTGTCCGCCGCAAACCCTACTTTTGGGTCGAAAAACCCGGTTTTTGCTACCCAGCCCGGGCAGTCCCGGGCCCAGCCCGACGGCGCCCCTACCATTGGATAGCCCAATGTCTTTTACATATTCGGCCCAAAGCTCGTCTCGCTCCGATCTACCAGAACACTATTCTAAGCGTCCAAAATTCGTTGGAGGCCAAAAAACCCGGTTTTTGGCAACTTGCCAAAAATCGGGTCCCGGACGGAAGTCGAGACCCTCGATGCACACTGCGCGTTCCAGAGACCTATCGAACAAAAAAAAATTTGCCCGGATTGGCCAACTCTAGCCCGACTTATGAGCGTTCCAATTTACACAGAATCCGCACCATCACTATAGCACTCCTCCCTTTTGGAGGGGAGGAGTGCCAAAAAGCACTGGACGAAATTCTGCTGCTGTCAACGACTTGGCGGCACGATACTGTAGCTTTTACCAACCCACGTTTATGCACTAGGGAACGTCGGTTTGAATAGTGTGATAACAAAGCAATCGCTGTCAAGAGCTCAAGTATCCCTGCTCACCCTATATCGGTCCAATTCTTCCTCAGTGGGATACATGGAGAGGTAGCACATGTCCTGCGAAGAGAATATGCCACGTCAGACAGAGACAGGTATTTCACAATTGGACCATCAAAAGAGGGCGGTAGGCTCACCGGCCATCCGAGTCGACTGTTCTCGTGGCGCAGCAGTCGAATCCAGTAGACGGGGAACCAGAGCAGGTTGAAGGGCGGAGGGACGGCGTTGACCTCGTGACTGAACTCGGACCAGATGTGGCATCGGATCCACTTCCACTCCACGTCTTGGTTTTGCTGAGGGCAACGAACGTACGAGTACCAGTCAGTAGTGAGTAGATGGCGTCTACTAGAAGCTCTATTATATAGCTACCCACCATGATGGAGTCGGCGGTGGAGACGAGCAGGGAGACCATGAGGTTGAGAAGGACGATGAGGACGCAGACGTGGTAGAAGGCGACGATGGCCTCGCCGAAGTTGGCCGTCAGCGTGTGCTGCTGAATGCGACGGTCGCCGTCGGGGCCCGCCGCCCCCACCGACACGTCCATGTCCTCAGGGGGCAGGTAGCCATACGTCGACCAGTAGAGACTGCGTAGCGTCGTCAGCAGACTGCAACGACGCGAAGGATACGCGCCGGCTGCGCAATGGGAACTCAAAGCCAAGAGCAACCTCCGACTCGTCTACAGAGCGCCTACGCTGCGCTATGACGCAAAACTCACTGTCCGAAGTTGGGCGGCGTCTGCTGCTTGGTGCCGTCCGGCAGCTCGGCCTTATAGCCGCGGTAGGGCTCGTATATGTAGTTGATGCCGACGGCGCAGGCGACGGTCACCAGGAGAATCACAGCCAGATACACCGACACGTCGCGGATGCAGCGCCCGATCGATACCTACATACGTAGATGTACAGATGTAGATGCAAATGCAGCGCTCATTGCTTGCTAACCGTCACATAATCCTTCATAAACGGAAGGCGTAGGGAAGGGAGGGCTCACCACGACGGGTCCGAAGAAGCGCACAATCTGGAGGAAGTAGAAGATTCGCCAGACGCTCATGATGCAGGCGGCGGCGTAGCACGCCTCGTGGACAAGCTTCGCGTCGTACCTCAACGCAAACGCCGAGAATGTAAAAGGGAGAGCACGTGTAGAGTAGAGTGAAGAAGATATTATACCCTACCTACCATATCCAGTGGACTCGCTGCAAGTGTCGCAGACCGTCGGCAGCTACCATAGTCTCGGATCGGATCCAGAAGGCCAGCGAGACGCAATAGAGCATCATCAGCAGAACGTCGAACCTCAAGTGGGAAAAGAGCGCACGCACCAATCACAAAGCAGCAGCGTGTACATAAGCGACACGCGCCACGCAGAAAGGAAGCCACATATGTACGCACTCACCAGTGCCACCAGACGTCGAAGTATCGCCTGGGTCCGAGGGAGGCGAAGAGGCAGAGGTCCCACAGTATCATACCCAGGACGAATAGCCAGCTGTAGATCTCGCAGCAGAGGCGAAGGGCCAGCCACAGGAAGCTGGGCGCCACCTCTTCAACGGCGTCGCTCACCAGCGTCCTCTCGTCCACCGTCACCACGCCCTCTGTCTCGTCGCTTCCGAAGATCCCTGCAAGAGTCAAGAAAGAAGACGTGCGCAGTGATAGAGTGACAAATTGGTCGCTGCCGGCAGTCAAGCAGCAGCGACCTCGCTTCGACGGCTCGTCCACGGCCTGCGTAATCAACAGCACACAGATGAGGAAGCCGACGTAGGAGTCGCAGTAGGCGATGAACCTGCAAGGGAAGCGACTTGGAAGGTCGGCGAGGCGCTCAGCCTTGCTGGGCAGTCTCACAAACAATGTACCTTACTGTACACACCTGGCTTGTGGGTTGTTGTATCCGCGGCAGTACTTCCCAAAGGAGAGAATGTAGATGAAGGCGGTGAAGGGCATCAGAGGGCCGTGGAGAAGGAAGCGCATGAGGAGATGGCCGACGTCCTGTGTGTCCACCCAGCTGCCCAGCCAGCGGTTGTGAAGCACCTTCTGGATGCGACGGTCGGCCAGGAACTGAAACCACAGACCCTGATACTTATTGAAGGGAAGGAGAGAAGTTCTGAAGAAGCGAAGCAATGTTTGGTTGCGCAATCCACATGCGCACCAGTGTACCAGCACCCCCCCCCCCCCCCCCAAGAGAGGCGTGTACATACCTCCTTGGCGTGGCAGTCGAAGGCGATCTCGCATCGGGGAGAGGGCAGGTCGCATTGCGCCAGTGGGACGCCCTCGATCTGGTCGAGAAGCAGCTCCACTTCGCTCTGTCGCCAGCAGTTCTCGGCGATCTGCTCCTTCAGAAACTGACTCTGGATCTTCTCGTGTAGACTCTGGAAGTGCTCCTGCAACCGCCGATGACAATTATATACAACCGCCGATGGATGACAAATAGCTAAGACTACTTTCCCTCCCCCCCCCCCCCCCCCCGTACTAACTAATGCAACCGGATACGCACTTTCAGTGTGGGCTCTTCTTCGGCACACTTCTCCGTGTCTCGCGCCAGCTCCATGGCTCTGAGCACGGGGTCGTGGCTACTCAGCCACAGATAGGCGTTGCTGCACATCGCCCTGTAGCTGTCCAGACGCCAATCCTGGTCACGTACAGATTCGCCACCGCGCCTTGTGTTCACGCACTTTTTACAGTGGCCTGAGAGCAAATGATATTACTAAGACTTCCACTTGGGAACTGACAGAAGGTGACGGAAGAGAAGAGACTATGAAGCCGAGCTCACAAGTCGCCCTATGCGGAACGCGGATTTTGTGGCCTCGACGAAGCAGCATTCGAACGATGTCGTCTTCCTCCTTGATGCAGGCCAGCATCATCGGCGTCATGTGCGGCCGGTAGCGATTGGAAGAGCAGCATCCTGCAAATACCAACCTACTATCACGAAATGCGCAACTTTTAGCACAAGTTGTACCAGCTCCTTTACACAGCACACTCCACCGGACAATCGAAATCAAGCGAACCCTTGTCAGCCCTCCATCCGAGCGCATCGAGTTTGTAGAGGATAGCGGCCGCCAAATTCCTCTGGCTTCCGTCGACAGCGATGAGAAGCGCCTCACGCAGCCGATCCCCTCCGTCGTCGTCCTCGTCTTCTTCGGCCTCTTCGGGCAGAAACGGCGCCATTCCGCAACGAAGACAGTCGGCCAGCGGATGTAGCAATTCTTCCTGAATTTCGAAAGAATGCGCCTGCAAGACTCGCACAAGCAATGCTCTGCACCGTTGGAAGTGTCATTCAAGTGAACCTTCATGTCAACCTTTCCCGCCAAGTAGCTGACGATTGCCTCGCTGCGCCGCGTCTTCTCAACGACTTCCCAGAGGACGTCTCGCCACTCCACGCGCTCCTACGAAGTAAACAAACGATTGTTGCAACGCCACAGTAAGACCAAAGGATCTGTGCGACTGGCGACATAAACAAAATACCAAGTCATCGTCGTCATCTTCGACGATGGCCGCCGCTCTGTTGTGCTGGTGGAGCAACCTTGGCGCAATCGCAGCTGCCTTCGCTTTCGTTGCTTTCATGTCTTCCGTCCTTAGCTAAGCTCAAAACAAACAAGTTGCCGCCGCCGACGCAACCACCTACTAAACCGCTACAGCAACCTAACTGGTTGAACCGATCCAGCGACGTAGAGTTGGGAGACTCTTGCGTCCGACAAGGCCACGCCTACTATGACCGTACCTAAGATTGGCCAATCGCCGCAGACGACTATCAAAAGACTATCACAATGGCCTGAGCGGTAGTCTCGCAAAGAACTCGCACACCAAGAAACTACTGTAGTACGTCTACCTCTGTCGTTACAACTGCTGTTTCGCGCAAGTGTCGCTTCGTTTCGTTTGCTCCATCAGTTATCATATATACAGGTTTGGATCACACGTGCGGATCACATCGCTAGGTCTAGTTGAGTTATCACGACGGGCGGCGGAAGAATCGGTGCTGCAGCACCTCAGCCGCCGACGGACGACGACTCGTCCTCAGCTCAGTCGTCCGCTCGATCAGATCGTAGGCTGCCTCTGCAAGCCATGGGTGACACAGTTAGGATCCGAGACCGAACTTGCGTGTCGGGACGGTAGTGTATGGAAGTGTCTTATCTATTCACTTCAGTAGTAAGGGTGGGCTTTTTGGCCCGGTGTGCTGAAGGATAGGAGGTTTCTGGCCCGGTGCTGGGCGGCCTTTCTGGACCGGTTAGTACTTTTCTTTGGCCCGGTGCTGGGCGGCCTTTCGCCCCCTAAGCCTAAGGGCGGGTCTGTGTGCCGGTGACTTTTCAAACGGTGTCTCTAATAAGCGCACCCCCTGTAAGCCTGTGAGTGTTGTGATTTCTTTGGCCTCCCTAGTAGATTTTTGGGCCGGTCTTTGGTGGAATGTACTGGGCGTGATTTTCCGCCAGATTCAAACTGTGGCTGTAGATTGCAGGACTGGGTCTGGTGAAAAGTTTTCCGTGAAAAGTGCTGGGAATTCAAAGCCCAAGGGAAGGAGTGCGCTCCTCTAAGCCTAAGCGGCCCAATTGGGCTGTTCTGGAGAGAGGGGCAAGCCTAAGGGTCTCTAATAAGCGCACAAGGTTCGAGACAGGCGCAAGACTCCCAGGGACGGCTCCCCTATTAGATAAGCGGCTACCGTAATTTTATTTATTTGTGGCGAAGTGCCACTTTCTAACTTCGTTTCTTGAACTCTCTTCTACCTAACGGCTTTACAGAATGACGGCACAAACAGGAGGCGAGGCAAAGTATTGAGGCAGGAAGCGAACTCGATAGACGACTGGCAAACGACTCAATTGCCGTCACTGAGAAACAATCCTGCTTAAGTACAGGCCAGGCGAGCGGCTCAACGAGATACGAAACTAGACCTCAGGCGGATACGCGCACCGTGGGATAGAAGATGGAAAACGTCTCATACACAAAACATAGGCGCGGTATCTCAAAGGTCGGACATATCATAAGACTTCGTCAGGTCTTCGTATGCGGGGGAAGGAGGAAGCAGACACGACGGGGGAGACTAGTTACCCAAAGGCTATCGGCAGGGGGTGGGAACGGGAACTAGACATCGGACAGCGATTAAAGTGTAGTGAGAGAGATACACACACAACGACGTACATACGTACACTCGCACTACTTGACGACGGCTCAACTGGCACATACAGAACTAGACGGAGAACACAACATCAGAAGTATGCACCGTTACAGTCCTCCCCTCTACTCAGGCGCGTCCGCGCGACTGTCGTAGTAGTAGGGTTTCTCTCGTGATCTGGGGTAGGGCTCGTCGCTGATGGGTCCAGGCTGTAGATTCTCTCTCCACAGGCGCTTGTCGGTGCTGGTTGCTGGTGTGGTTGAATCGGCCGGGGAAGTTTGGGCTGGTGACCGGGCTGGATTGGCTCTCGTAGCAGGTGGATCGGCTTGGGCTGCAGATGGGTCGACCGAGAGTGGTGTTGGCGTCAGTCCGTGCAGCAGGGTAGCTGGAGTGGGGGTCTTGTGGTTCGGCTTCAGAGGCTTCCCCCGGGTCGTGGTCGGATTCTCCTTGGGCGACGGCTCTCTTCGGTGAGGAATAACGTAGCGCATCGACTTTCTCAGAGCGCTTCTGTCGCTTGCGGCACTGGTTGGGCGACACTCAAAGCCAGGTGGAGGCGATATGGCTTGCTCTGTAACACCTGTGCTTTGCCTGCTGGGCACCAGTTGAATGGTCTGCGGTCGTTTTGCGTCGTAGGGCTCTTTTGCTTGCGCCTTCTTCTTGCGTCTCTTTCGGCGCTTGCCAGTCACACCTTCAGGGGCGGAATTCTGTGCACCGCTGGGCCGTTCGGTTTGCCTTTTGTCTGGCGGTTCTCTCTGTTCTCCAAATTCGAAAGTGTCGGTCATTGGACTGGTTGCACGTCTGCCAAACTTTCGCTCTTCACACCAGTCACCAAAGGGCAGAGCACTCTTGCTCGCTGTCCAAATGTGGCCTCTGCCAGGCCCATGGAAAGAGATCACGATGGGCGAAATTCTGGCCATGAAATCTTGGCCCAAAAGCACCTCGTGTGCGGTCGCTTCAGCAACGGTCACTCTGACGTTGGGGAACGTCTCTGTTCCAAGGGTCAGTTTCACAATGGCTGTGCCAATTGTCTTCGATACCTGTCCGTCAGCGACTCTGAGTGGTCTGCCACAGGGTGTCAGCTTGAGACCGAGTCTCGTTGCCATGTTGGCACTGACCAGTGTCACAGTGCAGCCTGTGTCAAACAGCATATCTATCGCTTGTCCGTTGAGCTCGCCTCTAATTACCATGGGCGAAGGAGGGGCTTCAAACGGAAGGCAGGAGGGGACCCTCAGGTCACGCGCCTCTACTACTGGGCTTCTAGGTTTAGGCTTCAGTTCTCGCATCAGTTTCTCCCGCATGCTGGTTGCTTGGCCGCATTGTTCAGCTATCGACTGTGTGCGGGCAGAATTGCTTTGTGACAGGGGCTCTCCTATGCAGGCCTCTTCTGTCTTCGACAGAGCTTCCCACGCCTCCAGCTTGTCTGCAATCGACTTCAGCAACAAGGGGGCGTCTGTACTTTGGGGAAGTGGGGCACTCTTCTCGCTGGGCCATTCCATGGGGCCTCCAGCAGTCGAATTCACCAACTTCAACGTGTTCGCTTGAGCGTAAGGCTCCTCCGAAAACTGCTTGGAACGCTCCTGGGGACATGGTTGCGGCTGTCTCTCCTCTGGCGTCGATTGTTCCCAATTGTGGGGATTGTCTCTCGCCCACTGAGATCTGTAAGGGCAGCCACGGGCAAAGTGGTTTTCGCCGCAGTTGTAGCACTCGACAACTCGAACATTCAGTTCGTCTGGGCTCTCCCAAAAGTCTGGCTGAACTGCGTTCAGTTGGGCGCCGTTGTAGGCTGCTTCTCTAGTGGAAAAGTGCGACGTCTCGTCAGCAGCGCTGTCGGCGGCGAGAGCGCTCCTTCGTTGACTGGGACTCTGTAATCTCGCTTCCAACTCAGCAGTCCAGTCAACCAGCTCCTCAAACGAAAAGTTTTCGTTGGGGCACAAGACTCGGGCGGTTCTCCTCAACTCGTCTCTGATGCCGTTCAGGAAGGCGTCTTTTACGGCACTTCTCAGGTCAAGAGGGTCGTCGGCACGATTGGCACTCAGCCAGCCCTCTCCATAGGCAATGCGGCTTAACCCTTTGATGACCTTTCCGAAGTCTGTCAGGCTCTCTCCTTCGTGCTGTACGCGAGAGGTTAATTCTTCCCGTGCCAGGGCTGTATCCTCCGGCCTGCGGTACTTGTCTCGCAACGCGCGGCAGAGCGCGTCAAAGTCACACTGAGTCGAGATCGACAACGTTGACACATAGGCGGCGACGTCGTCGTCAAGCCTTAGGCGCAACAATTCGGCGCGGGCGTCCTTCGCGACGCCACACTGCTTGAGCACACTGCCCACATCGTACAAAAATTTGTCGACTCGCAGCGAACGATCTCCATTGAAGAGAGGCATGCACACCAGCCTCTTCAGTGCGAGCTTGTTGGTATAGTCTGTCGTAGACGAGCTCGGCACGCTCATGGGCTGTCTGTCCTGCGCAATCTGCAGTAGCGAATTCAAATCGGTTCCGGCTGGCAGGCGGGCCAGAAACTGGTCAAAACGCGCCGCTACTTCAAGCACACGTTGTAGACGCTCGGCGTCAACAGTGACTGTCGACGTGCCTTCAGGCATGGCTGCTATCCGCTCTCAGCTTCTCAACAGCTCAGCACAATACGCAGCAATAAAATTCGGCTCTACAGCGGGCTCTGCTAAGCAAGCCTCACGAGTTGCGTAAACACGAACTGCACACTTAATTCCCCACTG
The DNA here is from genome assembly GCA_030248115.1 of Linhomoeus sp. GSCO2_2. Classification (NCBI taxonomy): domain Eukaryota; kingdom Metazoa; phylum Nematoda; class Chromadorea; order Monhysterida; family Linhomoeidae; genus Linhomoeus; species Linhomoeus sp. GSCO2_2. The sequence continues at coordinate 677 of JASAMZ010012627.1, read as the reverse complement.
CTAACAAAGCAGGTCAAACGACTTCGCACGTCGCTTTCTAACGCTCGTCGACACAGAGCGCTTCTGCAAGCTTCGACAATGCTTGCCTCCCCTCTACTCGCGTTAGCAGGGCTTCTCCCTTCGGCTAACTTACCAGCGAGCAGGTCAGCTTCGGCCCTTCAAGGCTCTGTTCGCTCTACACGGAGCGCGCACAATCAGCGCTGGTCGGCCCGCTCTGCGCCGAAACGCTGCAGGGCTTCAATTCAACCCTAGTCAGACCTCCTGAGATCGCGTCCCAGTAGGCGTAACTGTCCCTTTCAACGCCGGTCTAACCTCAGTGCACGAGTGCGCTGGGTTTCCAGACTTCAACGGGTCTAACCTCGTTCACGACAAGTCGCAGACGGGTTTCCACGAAGGATTGGGAACTAACGGGTACTTCAAAAAGTTTCCTCAGTGTAACCTTTCCGCAAGGGACGGTTTCCTTGAGTCACCGGTCTAACCTCGGGCAACGAGTGCGCCGGGTTTCCAGATGGCCTTTGTAAGAAGGACTTCAAAGTCAAAGCAAAGTCACCAATTTGGCCGGAAACGAATCCAGCACAATACCCACTGACTGCCCACAATCCGGTGGAAACGCAGCCAGGTCAACGCTCCTTCAGAGCTCTCTCAGGTCACTTCACTTCAACTCCGTCTCTTCTTCC
>JASAMZ010012625.1:0-16176 GCA_030248115.1 Linhomoeus sp. GSCO2_2 | reverse complement strand
TGCTGCTCTCTTTTGCCGGGTTTGGCACCTTTCCTTATTCGTCAGTTCCTATTTGGGTCATGCATTTCTCGATTTTCGCCGGCAATGTCTGTCTTAACGTGGGGACATACCTCCAAGCGGTGGAAGTGGTTTCCAATCTTGCAGTCCTCTTTCACGCGGCGACGCTGGCACGATTCCTGTCGGCAATAGGCGTCGCTTGGGTTCTGATGGCTTCTTTCGCTATCACGACCGTGTTTGAGGTTTCGGAAAACTTGCTATCCTTTGCGGTCGTGCAGGAGGGCAAACGGTGGTATCACCGACCCACAGACTACATCACGTCGAATGCGGCATCGTATTTCTCCCTCGTCAAGTCTTACGCCACCTACGGAGCGAAGACGCTGATCTATTCATCGACTTTCGTGCTCGTTCTTCGATTGTTGTGGCCAAACCGCGGCCAGAGGTCTCATGAGGTTGAGAATAGTCGGGCGGCCGCCATAATGGTCTGCATTCAGACCGTCGTCTCAATGACTCTTGATGTGGTTCATTACATCCTTACTTCCGCTTACCCTCTTGTTCCTCCTCCTTTCGAGTGTGAGTCGTACGGTGAGCAAATGGAGAAGCTAACAGAAATATGGCCATACACTTACAGTCAAGTTGCGGTCAACAGTCTGGACGCTTTCAAAATCGGCTACTACTTCTTTCCTGCTCTATTGCTGGACCTTAGCTTTCGAAAAGCCCTGTGGCAATCGCTACGTTGTTAAGCGAACATATCGAAAACACCAGAAGAATGAATCGCTGATTCGTTCGTGATGACGATCCTTCGGTGATTATGTATGCGTAATGCAGATAGCACACAGTAAAGCTGTAGCTTGGTAGGCGCACCGGTATGTATCACATACAAATGATTGCATCGCGTTATAGTATCGCTTGCACAAGGGAACGATTCCCTACTGTGTATCTAGCCCATGGTACCGGAACCAATTTGAAACTCCGGATACTGTTTGCACTCTAAAATGGAATATGTTCGGTCATTTCGTTGGAAGTAGATGACAACGAATAATCTGCTACTCTCACCCTCTGGCGGTGGTTTGGTGTGACTGTAATACTGCTGAAGTTCCACCATGTCTGGTGGAACGCTTCCGTGGGGATAGAACGAGCTGGCTTCCATCCCGAGGGGCTGGAACCAGAACGAGGCGACGAGACAGTTGTTCTCGAAGCCCTTTCCCCTTTTGAGATGCAGGAAGCCATCCTTTCCCCACTGGGCGCCCCAAGAGTTCTGGATGAGCCACTCCGTCTCAGTGTAGCCAACCACCACCGCTGCGTGGTTAGCCTTGTCGCCGCAGGGGCCGTCGTAGATTCCTGAAGGATTTCTTCGTCTCTTCAGACAGAGCTGGGATACTGTGCGGTGCGGCACATACAGTACGGTAGGTGTGATCATAGAAACCAATTTAGTTTGCAGTTTCAGTACATATTTTCATTGCCGTTTCAGTGTCAGTTCCAGCTTCAGCAAAAATTCTTTTGAGTTTCAGTTGCAGATATTGAAACTGAGTTTCAGTATTACTATGCTCGTGGATGTAGAGGGTTCATGCAGTTTAGTTTCACTATCGCACTACTAACACTGAAACTGTCCGTGTGATTCAGTTTCAGTTCAAAACTAAACTTTAGTTTCAATTCAGTGTCAGTATGTTCAACTGAAACTGAAACTGAAACTAGAGCCAGTGAACCAGTGGTGAGAACGTACCGACCTCCACTGTAGTAGTACATGTGCTCGTGGACGGCGAGACCGACAGCGACGGGCGCGTGGGCCACTCTCGCTTGCAAGCAGCCTCCAGCTCCTCGTCCGTTTCATAGCGCCAGTAGGCGACGTCGTAGTCCGTCAGCTTGAATGCTTCTTGGACCACCGGCAAATCACAAGGGGCCTCCTACAATTTGTCAGTCGAAAACTGATCTCAGGCGGAGAAGCACAGCTCGAGCAGTACAGAGAGCATCGTACAACGAGACGACAGCTCAGCAAGTTTTGGGCTGTAGAGTAAGTACTACTATCTACTCATGAACCCACTTTTCCCGTGTAGTTCAGAGTCAGAGAAGCCACGGTCCCAGCCAGTCGGAGATACTCTGCCGCCGTTGGGAAAAAGCCGCCGCTGCAGCCGTTACTCTTCAGATTACAATAGTCGATCACCCCTGCAAGGTAAAGATTGCCAAGCTAACTGGCAAAGCAAGCGCACTGTAGAGATCCACCGTAGTTTTCGCAGTTCAACAGTTGTTGGACGGTCGTTCGCTTGTTGAATCTGCTCATCTCGCCGGACGACTCTTTGTTATAGATTCTGCGGTAGTAACCGAATGCGGTGCTCTAAACTGATCGACGAATTCTGGACTATGCGTACAACAGCTGAAAGATATGTGCCAACTACTACAGTTCCCTTACCACAGCGAAAGCCCAGCACGATCCGCATACTCCCTGAACAAAGGTGGGTGGGATGTGTAGAAAACAGGTGCAACTTATGTTGATTACAGATGTCAAATTAATAAATCTCTGCACAGTATCATCAATCCAATTCAACCAATACACGTTCCAAAGGTAGCGATGGTGCGCACGATACCTTGCCGTCCTAATTTCGTACCTACACTTGCAATCAACTGAAATATTGCCAGAGGGACAACATCAAGCAGCAACCACGTACTCCAACATAAGTATTCAATTGTACATGCCGTATCCATGGCAAATCATTGCAACACACCTGTTCCCTAACTTGGACCTTGAAATTCGCCCCTCGTAGTTTTTCCGGCCACGATAGCGACAGAGGATCTACAGTAATACATTTTCACAGTTTACCAAGAGTATTTCTTCCCACTAAACTCCTTCTAGACTTCACTCTTCAAGGCATTCACCTTTTAGCACAGCTGTGACGACACTGGCGCCGTCGTCGGCGTCTTCTAGAAGGACCCCGCCGGCAGAAGTGACCTCGCCTCCTCCCGACTCCTCTGCTATGTCCATATCAGACGGGGCGACTGAGGTCAACTGACACGAAGACCCGCCAGTCAAGGTGGCCACTTTACAGCCTTGGTGCAAGAGAAGATTGATGCCCATCAATAGCCAGAGCTCCGAAAATAGGATCTCAAGACTACACCGGGTTTAGCTGAGCATTTCTTGGCGCACAACTCGGCTAGTTCGGCCTCCGTTTTGTCTTCGGTGCTTTCCATGGTGATGAGACCGCCTTCCATCGCCTTTCCGGTCTTGGAGCTGGGACGCTTGCCCGCAAACGTCTGCCAAGGACTTTCTTCTTTTTCTGAAATTGACGCACGTCCCATGTCAGACGTTCCACAGTGGTGTGCCGACGGCAATAGGTCGAGCACTGTTATGACCTGCAAAGATTCCAGAAACATAGTCCTCCTTATCCATCAGTTCCGGCGATCCACCGCCGGAACTTTCCAGGTCGTGATGCCAGCAGTCGTATTTGTTGCCGCGGCTCTGCGCCACCACAAAGGCGTTCTCTCCAGCTGCTATAATTCCTTCGATGCAGCACTTCAGGGACACCTCACGTCTGTTCTTTGTACAATTGACTTCGCGCATCCCAAAAGCAAAGTTCTTGAAAGATTTCCCATAGAAGAGAGTTGCGCCTTGCTGGACAGACTTGAAGGCGCCTGAAGGACGAGAAAATCCGTGTTCGTTTGAGCTCGTCGTTGCTACGAAATTGCAGCATCGCCAGTCCACTAGCCTTCCATTAGTCCGGTCGCCCAATCTCTGTTCGCTTCGGTGATGAAGTCTCCCTCCGCAGCATCTCTAGTAGTCGGCTTCTTCAGCAGGCAAGTTCCACCCACAATATCGACGCTGAAGGCGACGCAGCCGTCGTAGCGATGGCAGTGTTCATAGCAGCAGATCGCCTGGGCTCCCTCGAAGCGCGAGCAGTTGACGGGAGCGGCTGAGTCGGCGGCGAGAAGACGACGGTCCTTCTCGAGACTGGCCCAGAACGGGTAGCTCGAATCGGGAAGACCGATCTCTAAACGGCGCGGTTCACGCAAAAGTACAACTTTCTGACATATTGTTGCACTACCGTACCCACGAACTACCAACCGTTGTTGTCGATGCCGGCGTCGCAGCCGCTTGTGCAGGTCGAACTGTATGAGCAGCCACTCATGCAGTACTCTTTCTTTTCTTGAAGGCGGCTGGTGAAACACCAAGGTCGCGAAGTGTTGTCCAGAGCACGGCAGTAGTTGTGTCTGCTTGGGCCGCTGGCGTAGTGGTGCCTTGGCTGACTCTCGACCTGGAAGGAAAACCTGGACGGGTCGCGTTCAAGATTCCACTAGACGCGAACCAAAGTCGACTCAAACAAGCATGAGACTGGGGGTTTCTCGGAAATAACTTTTGGTCTGTACAATGAATTGCGGCCGTTTATGTACCATAAAGGCGACCTCTGAAAGCGGCATTCGGTGAGCTAGAGTTTGGCCTTCTTCCAACCACGTAAGCGTAGACAGTCGTACCGTGTGCCACGGGACGCATTCGTTGCCTTGCTCTGAATGGCTTCTCGTCCCTCTGTACCACCCAAGTCCTGAGCACATGTCCGGATAGGTGTCGTCTTTGAAGCAGTCGCCTGTGGACCCTGCCAAGCATCCTGTAATAGAGCGTGTTGCGCAATCTTCCGCCTTCACATTGCTGTCATATAATACGCCTGACCAGGATTGTAGGTCCAGTAGTCGTCGCAGTCGACGAAGCAGTATCTCCAGTCGGTGGGGTCCTCTTTGAGGTTGCAGAACGGTGCCATGTGGACACTGCTGGTGTCGGCCGCGGCTCTGCAGCCTCCGGTGTCGCACGCTCTGCCGTCGAAGGTCTCAGAGTGGGTTCCGGTGGGGTAGAGGGTGGCGCTGCAGCCCTCCTTGAAGACGCGCCAGCACTTGCGCTTCTCGTCCAGACAGCGCTCCAGGATGTCGCCACGACCGTCGTCAGGGGCGGAGATTTCTCAAAGACGGGGTAACGTGGAGAATTTGTGGGGCAGGGGAAGTTGTGTAACACCCTAGGTATATTTGATTTGCCGACGCGACGCTAGATACAGCAACGAAACTAGGTTGTAGTTTCGATTGCAGTTATTCAGCCATAGTCTGAGTAAGCGAGCGGGACGACGAATACTCACCAGTCTCGCAAAGATCGCCCGTATATCTCGGATCGCAGTGGCACCCAAAATCTCTTCCAGCCGGTAAGCAAGTTCCTCCATGTTGGCAAGGGGACGAAGCGCAAATGTCTTCATCTGTATTTGAAACGTAAAACACTACTTGCGTTGCTACTCTTCTCTGCTGCCTTGCGCGAATATCGGCTGCAGTTGCATTCACACTAGTGGTACCTATCCAATCATTGTCAGAATCGGCAGCACGAGTGGCCACCTACAGTACATACCAATCGCCATTGCCATTATGATAGGAAGAGTGCCCTTCATTCGCATGGCTGCCGAGACACCACAAAAGTATGCAGCAACTGTATGATGTGTGACAATACCCAGACCTGGCGGTCGCTCAAGGACGCAAGAGACCATGTTGCTCTTCTCAATGGGCGTCAGATCGCCGCCGTTGCCGTGGAAGTGGCACCTGCCTTTCATAGCCCCTCCGACTTGTTCCGCGGCCATATTCCAGACCTTGCACTCGTCGATTGCTTCGCAGGCGGCGCAGCAGCATTCGATCAGCTCGTACAGATCCTTGTCTCCTTCGTTGTCGCAGTCATTAAACCCGCCTTGGGGCACGCTATTGATCGAGTAGCCCACCCTGACGTCGCCTCGACAGAGGTCTGAATTTCGTGTGTAATTGAGTTACTTATACATTCAGTGTGTTGTCCGTGGCCGGACGAGACTGGGTAGGAAACTGACAAGTCCAGTTTGAAGATTGCGGTAATACGCGCTCCGTGGAAACTGCATATGCGTCTCAACTGAAATAAATTCCATGACGTCTACCGTAAGAAAAGCGTCCCACTCGAGAATGCTACGGAGACTTGTCCGGGAGCGTCGGTCAACTTGGGCGTGGATGAAACGCCTGTTGTCAACGTGTGTAAGAAGCAGTCGAATTTCGCCGACCCTACGACGACGACGCCGTCACGCTGGGCCGTCTTCCCTTCCCGAACGCAGCAGTCCAGGGCGGACTGTAAGTCATTCGAGGCGCAGTTCGCCACGAGATCCTCATTCATCTCCTTGAAGTCCTCGAAGCGGCTTCCGTAGAAGAAGACCACCTTCTGTGGGGCGACTTCGGCGCCGCCTGAAGGTTGTTCAACGTCGACTTGCGCGCATTAACTAACGCTTTGGGAATTCTGACGAATTTTGAGCGTTATAGCACTCACCACGACAGGGTAGGCATGTACTGTAGCACAAACCAGTTGAATGCCCAACGTGATCGCTATAACGGTAAGGTAGGCGTCAATGTTCGCCTTTATTGTGGCGATATCCGCGCACCAGTCTGCGAGACGAGGCCTGACACGAAGCTGCCGTTCGAGTCCTCCTCCACACCAGTGATGGCGTCTTCGCCGTAAAGGTAGCACCTCCCCTCAAAATGTCCCGGAAGCGCTCTTACGACGAGGGACCAGGCGATGCAGCCGGATGTCGCCTGACATTTCTGGCAGCAGCAGTCGGCCTTGGCCTGCGTGTCAGCGCCAGGGCAGCTTAACGGCGGCCTGCCACTCAGATCGTTTCCAGTGGTCAGATGCGAGCCCGTTTTATACTCGCACGTGTCTGAAATGCCAATTTAGGAAGCGCCTATCCGAGACAAGACACTGACTCTTCGATTCAAGATCAGTAACACAAACTTGGCATCTTGGATTTTCTACGCCGCACAACCCATTAAGCGTAGCCCGGGTATCCAACGTATCCAATGGAAAAGTTTTCTGACTGCTTTTGACTGCATCGGTTGCCCTGTGTAGAACCCCCCCCCCCCCCCCCCCCCCTAATGGAAGGTTGGGTCTGAATGAGTGCCCCCAAATTCTGAATGAGTGCCCCCAAAATTCTGAATGAGTGCCCCCAAAATCTGAATGAGTGCCCCCAGGACCTAGAGGCGCTGGGCACAGCCGGCCTGAGCAGGAGGTGAATTAGATGGAGGAGTGTTCATACCACTTAACGTTTGCACTAAAACTCGGCCGGCGTCGCGCCTGGCGGGTCGAAAACTGAGGCTTAGCGCGACCACCAACTTCAGGGCGCGCTCCGCGCGCCCTGAAGTCGGTCACCGGTCGCGTTAAGCCTAAGCTTCGACCCGCCAGACTGCGACGCCGACTGACTCTTGTGCAGTGTGGGCGCAAGGCGAGCCTAAGCATAGCCTGATTTCAAAGGAAAATCTGCTTGCAGGTATAGAGAACGAACACGGTATAACGACTCCGCATAGACGAGATGGCTTGCGGCTCCATCCACACCGTGATTAAGATTAAACGCCGCACTTAGAACATTGGGGGCACTCATTCAGAATTTGGGGGCACTCATTCAGACTTTGGGGGCACTCATTCAGAACTTGGGGGCACTTATTCAGATATAACTTTATGAGAGATCAACTCGAGAGCAGAGTCGTCGCTGCTCGTTGTATCTACATACGTTTCCATCCCCATGTTTGGGGAGTTTTCACGTGCCCTATCCAGTGACGATTTCCGTCCGAAGCCGGCTCTCTACAGTACTTGCCTTCTCCAGGCTCGTCGTCTCGTCGAATTCCGGAGACGAATCCGCTTTCAGACTCACTCTGCGCTAATACGCGCAGTGCGGACACCTCGACGTTGTACAGTCTGCAGATCTTAGCCTTCTTGTCGAACGTCCACCCAGTGCAGGTTACCACCGAGTCTTCGCACTCGGAACAGCACGAGGCCTTGCACTCCTCCGTGCCATTGAGCGCACAGTTCCTCGTGCCAATTTCTCCACTAGCGCCAAAGAGGACGTCTTCGAACAACTCGAAGGCCGGACATCTCGCTTCTTCTGGCTCTGCTTCCTCGTCGTCGGTTGGAGCTGAAGAAGCAACAAACAATCAGTAGCGGGAACGTTATTTGGTCTCTGGTATGCTGACAGTGATGACTAAATCGCGACTGTTTGCCGTCAATGGCATGAGCTATATGTTATCCAAGTTTACGTTTCATGTAAAAGTGCCTAAAGGCAAAGAGATGGATATGTTCCTGGTGTGAAGCATGTAAAAGCAAGAGTATTACACGATATTCCACTAGTGTAACAAATACGGCGCTTCGCGCCGCCCACCAGTTTGTAAGAGAAATAGTAGTAGGTACCGGCATTAATTCAGGGAAAGTATTTTCGACTAAAATTATCCACACAAAACTGCGCAAAGGTCACAACGACACGCTAAGGTGTGCCGAATATGTTGCCGCGCGTCGTTGTGACCTTTGCGCAGTTTTGTGCGGATAATTTTAGTCGAAAATGCTTTCTCTCAATTAATGCCGTTACCTACTAATATTTCTCTTACAAATTGGTGGGCGGCGCGAAGCGCCGCATTAGCTACACCAGAGGAATATCGTTTCATACTCTTGCTTTTACATGCTTCACACCTAGAACATATTCATCTTTCTGCCTTTAGGCACTTTTACATGAAATGTATGTCTGCACCAGTTAGTCTGCACCAGGAAAACGCTGTAGAGTTGAACCTTCGCGCTTCCTCCGCTTGTTGTTGCCCGCCGTTGGTGATCCCTTCTCGAGTATCTGTTGTCGTTTTCGACTGCCGACATTGAACATGTTGAGGCGAGAGTCGTTCGTTTGCAGGCCGTTCAGCTGCTCGCGCTCCGCCTTCGTCTACGCAGTTACGGCGTATTGCGGCAGTTCTGTGATGTGTACATCCGGACACCGCAGCCTCAACCCACCCATGCGACAAGTGGTCCGTCAACGGACAACGAGTAGGAGTGCTTTGGAAGGGTGTATTCGTCAGCCAACACTTTGACTTCCTGGTAGTTTCTGAAGCGTTCGAGAAGGTCGTCGTTGCTTATCGAGGCCTTTTCCCGAAGCTCTTCTAAACACAAAATTTTGATTTGATCGTCCGGTGGATTAATACAAAACTACATGAACTGGGCCGATTAGTTGGATTGGTTAAATAAATTACCTCCAGTACATTTGACAAATTGACATGATTAGAAAATTGTATGATCAGAACTATGATCAACCTGGCAACAGGTCTAGCAGCTTCTGGAACTTGTCGTCCTCCTTGGCTTCTACCACTTCGGGGCTCTCCTCTGCGGGTAGTAATAGCGACTATTGTCATATTACGTACGTATTTAATTAAGTACGTACTTTCTACACAGACTTGTCTCGGTCGTAAGATGAGGTACATACAGCAAACGGCGCTCTGAATGCATGCTGTACCTCCTACCTTTGCAGTAGCCACAGGACTTCCTGCACATGGATTTGAGCCAGACGGCAGCAATGATGCCGGCTTTGGAGCAGTTCATCTCCGACGCTTTGCGCGCCACGCAGAAGGCGGGCCAGAGGTCGGCACATCCCGCTGCTTCGCCTGCTCGAAAGGATACTGTAGGCACTCGGTCTGTATCTGTACACTGTACAGACAATCTTAACAGATATCAATAATCTTTGCAAACCTGCGCAGAACAGGCCAACATGCAGCAACGCGAGCACTGTTAATCCACTCATTACCTCATTAGAGATCAGATGTGGCCAATCGCAAGCACAGTTATCGCTCGTACAGTGACTTCCATACACGAGACGGGTGACAAAACTATCGGCGGCTTCCTATTCCAATGGGCGTTGCACGGCTGAGACGACAAAATCGAAACCTGCCACCGAGAATTCTTGACAAAACCTAACGGCTGTGCCAACATGCGAAGTGGAAGCCGAATACCTATTGGATCAACATTATTTCACTGTCAATGTCTGTCGTCACTTGGTACTCACTGCTGCTCCGCTCAGTTGCACGTACATACCTACATACGTACAATAGTCTGCCTGCTGTAGGCTGCCACAGAGCCAACATTTTGTGCACTAAAACTGAACCAGCTTTGATCTACAGATTTCAGTTTGTCGCTGTAGCCTCTCTGAATACGCTCCGTTGCCTTAAAGCTGAAAACTAACGACATAGGTAATTTGAGACTACAAACAGAGCCGTACTCAAAGCACACTCGTGTCATCTCCTCATGTCGTATCGCCCAACTAAAGCAATCAAACTGGATGTGATTTGTGCCACAACCCTTCTCGAGGTATGTATGTCACATGTGTGGGTACGAGATAACCCCGCGAAACTGCATCTACAGTGATTCCGTACTGCAAGTATAGAATTTGATAGTACTGACTACGGCAACATGGAGTACTGTAGCGCAGTGAGAAACGGGCGAAACGAGAAGGATTTCACACTTTCAAAACATTTAAATGTGAGGCTCTTTGTACATACAACGGAGCGCATGCGAGCATGCTACATGAACATCCGAAAGTAATATTTACCATGTGGGCGTTGGACAAAGCAACCTGAACAAGTTAATGAGTAAACATTCTGCCCCCTATCTGTTCTTGTCTAAGCATACTGCCTATGCATCTGGGATAACCGCCACCTACCAAATTGCTCAGATTCAAAACAGTGCTGAGTTGAGTACCTAAGTATGCTGTCTTCTCCGGAAAGCGCTTCACAAGTCGACCATGTACACTCTGTAGTTCTTGGTGCTGTTGACGGGCTTTACGAGAGGAGACCCTTTGTCGTCCTTCATGTCCTTGAAGGGGATGTCGACGACCACCTTCATGCCGAGCTTGTCGTAGAGCTGCTGGGACTCGCGACTGGTAGCTGGGACGACGGCCACTTCCATTCCGCGCTCCTTGCCACGGATTAGACTGAACTAAGTATACCGTACTGTGAAAGGCGGCGACTGAATCATTTGCCGCATTAGAGTCTCATCTCAAACTCACGTGATCCTGTTCAGCTTCATCTCGACGCCCATCCACTTGTAGCCCCTGTGGACCAGCAGCTCGTCCAGGGACAAGATCTTCTTCTTCTGGCCGAAGATTCCTAGCGCCCTTTCCGTCCTCAGTAGCTCGTGCTTGGCCCACAGGTCCACCGTCAGCTTCTTGGCCATTTGCTCGTCTTCAGCCTCCTTGAATTCCTGAATTTCCTTCTCCAGCTTCTCTACGCAGGCCTCGTACTCCTCCAGGGTAGTTGGGCGACACAGTCTGACTCCCACGAGCGCCTTGGAGCCCTGATCTCTTCCATGGGCGCTGTAGTTGCCAGCGGTGGCCTTCTCAATGAGGCTCACGACCCTTTCCTTGACCCCCGGATGGTCGGGGGTGATCCCGAGCGCTCCATAGGCCGTGTCGCCCTTGGGGCAGATCTTCTGGTCGGCCAGGAAGCCCCAGATCTCCTCCACGTTGGCCTTCTCGGGAGAGAAGTGGTCATAGTGCACCGAACGGCTGGAGAGTCTTAGGAAACTGGGACCTTGCAAGGTCGCGCGTCGCAGAAATAAAGCCATGCTGTTGAAAGACAGACGGACGTTCGTTTTATTCTAGGCGCGCAGGCTCAGAGTCAGGTCGACTGCGCGCTGTATGTATGTATGTAGGTTGGTAAACAACCGTGTGCGCGAGCGTTCATGGCACGTCGCCGTCGCTATCTCTCTGTGTATGGCAATCCGAGCGCGCCCTGGATTGCGCGCAGCAACTGGTCGCAGTCACGTGGCCGCGCTGGCACAGGAAACAACACCTTTTGAATACGACGCGTCTCGCAGCGACAAACGCCGACTGCTGTATGTAGATTTGTAGGGGTCTGGCCCCGCTTGCGGATATGTACAAATAGGGAGTGATGTGATATGTACATTCGGGACATGGCGCGTCGTTTCAATTACTAATCGTCGCACCGTGCGTGATGCATTTTGCAGCGCCTAACTTTCCAGCGTTGTAACGGTGGTTAATTCTTTGCGAGGCAACGACCCGACGAAATAGGAATCGCTTGTTGAGTATAACGTACGGAACTGAAATCAATCGTCCAAACGCGAGGTTCGGCTCGATTGGGCAGAGCGTAATCTTTGCCACAGCCGCGCGACAGTCTCGCCTTTCCGTTCCCCGTCAGGATGAACTGAAGGCTGCAATGGGATGGAGCTACGTCAGTAGCCCCTAATCGGCTAAACAGCAAAGCTTTGCAGCTATTACGGTGACGGCTTTGCGTTATCAGGTGTGTGAACTCAGCTGCGTTGCGCGGAAGCGGCAACGGCAAACGAAATTCGAAATCGGTTTTGTGGCGCTCCGTAGTCGATTCGTTTGTATCCAATGTGAAGAGCGCCGCATTGCAAGCAATGGCCAACGGCGGGCCGGCCGCGTTTATCGCTATGCTGGCTGCTGTTTTGTTGAGAGGTGTCAATACTTACTGATTAGCTTTTCCTATATCATTTCTTCGCCTTCAAAAGTTCGCTTCACCGAAAATATCCTTCAGCGACGGGCGAAAGCGACAGAGCGCCTTGCAGAGACTTGTTCTCGCTGTTCTGTCGCCACCAGTTGAGAAACAAAGACGACATCGCGAGAAAGTGCATGGCTTCTGGAAGGAGGGGCTATTGGGTTCGGGCTGTGTGCCGACTCACGTGCAACACCTGCGAGTTCTCTGGTAGACTTTTAGCATTGAATGCTTGCGTGGGGTAGAACTGTGTGTGCAAATTTGAGCCACGCTTGTGAAGCGCCAGCATGTGTAAATGAGTGCTTGTAATATTGCTCTTGACGGTACAACTTTGCTGACTCTGGGTGGGACGCCCTGTAGTCGTAGGGCTACACAGTCCTATGGTCTGCAGCACGAGTTCAAAGACTAATACAGTGACACTGCACTGCTCACACCGATAAATTCAGCGAAAGACAGAAAGCAGTTCGAGGAAGCCGAACGGGACGATTTCTTCCAGGGATTGATGTCGAACTTTACAAGTTGGTGTTTCTTAGACAGACTCCATCTTAGGGTGGCAATCCTACATATGTACATTCGCAAAACCTCAGAGTAAATTCTAGATAATGGCGGCGTCGAAGCATCCGCTCAGGGTCTTCTGGCAAGATTCAGGGAGTATCAAAAGGCGACAGAGCTCATAAAGCAACACGAGTCGACCACTGCAAATTACAGCATGCGAGCGGGAAGAATCGCCGTGATGGTTGGTTGACAAAGTGTATAGAGCGCGAGTACTGTAATCGTAGTCGCGATCGGTACAGTACAACACTTCTTACAGACAAAGGATGAGAAGGATATGTTGAACGGTCTGAGGATGAATGAACGCCTTGAGATGTTCAACATTGGAAGCAGAAAACTGCGAGCCGGCGGCGGCGCGTCCAAGCGAAAGAAGCGGGGTTGGCGCTGACGTTGTTCGACCTTGTCTTTGCAGATAGGAGTTCGTACAGTATGTACTTCACCGATGCACAGACAAAGCAGTTCGATTACCTCCCTTGCAGTACCTACGCACTGTAAACACTCCAATGAGCCCTCCTCCTAGGGGAATAGGAGGGTGGGTGGGGGGGGGGGGCTTATTGGCGTATTTACAGGTACCTTATGCAGAACCCAACTGTAAACACTTTAATAGCCCCCCCCCCCCCCCCCCCCGCCTCCTGCCCCCGTCCATGCACAGCACAACGCGCGCAGTTGGGGATGAGAAGAGGGCTTATTGGCGTATTGCTTGAAGTTATCTTTCAACCAGGCAAGTCGTACGGGGGACGCAGTATACTCCACAAATTTGAACTCCTATGCACGGTGACTCCTCTCCTGTTGCGGCCTCCTGACACTCCCTATCGCAAAAGTAATGCCGAATTCGTCATCTGCATCTCAAAATACCCCAGAATTGACATACAACACCCCTAACTTCCTATGGACTCTCAGATCCAAAATTCTGCACTTGGGTACGGTAGCAGATTGGTCACAGGTGTGATAAAAGTACATCTAAACGCTAAACGAATGCCAAATTCGTAATCAGCGCCCCCGAAAACCCCGAAATCGAGTATAATATCGCAAAAGTCGACCCGACACCCAATATTCAAATGGACGCGGCCGGGTTACTGTAGCTCTGCAAATTTGCCAAAAACACTTTTCTGGACCAGATTTCAACGTAGAATCGCTTGAAACCACTTTTGAACCGATTCGGTAACGCATTCGAGCGTTACAGACGCTGAAACGCGAAAAGTGCAATTTTTGACCCCGGAGTCAAAAAAGTTCCACCAAGATAACTTTTTTGTGTCTCAACCGATTTTCTCCGTTCATGGCTCATTCGATAGAGGACATCTGGAAAGGAGCACCAAAAGCGGTCTCGTGGCTCTAGCTGCTACCTATCGCGCATGGCAAACCGTCAAAGTCGGAAAATAGCGAAAAATCGCGAATTTTTCAAATTTGGCGCCAAAATGGGTCCCGCAGCGATCCAATTCTTTTTTTTCCGTGTTCGGCACTATCGAGGGCAACAACATATCAAAAGATAGTATATACCATTATATGCAACTTTTTCGAGTTCTACCTTGCCCAACCCAACTTTCAGTACTTTGAAAATTTAAATGTTTGAATTTCCCGCCAACGGGGTCCCGCAGCGTGACCCCATAAGTCGTGCAGGTTGCCCACCCGCTAGGCCTACCCAACGCAAAAGACCGTTTGCAAATCGGCCGCTTCACGCGCAAACGCCATCCGGTTAAAATTACTGCGTTTCGCGCACAAACGCTATATACTCCACACTTTTTTGTGGAGTATAACAAGCTGTGTGTGTAAAAAGTTCAACCTATACTTTGTGTCTGTCAAATCTTGGTGAAGAGTATAGTGAGTTTCATTCGCATAATTAGCCGTATCTAGAGAAGGTATCTTGAAAACGTGTACCACAATTCAAATGCAGCTATTACCACGATACGGTTGTCCGTACAACTGATCTAAAGCTCAGTGATATCGCCGCGTTCGCTATCTGGTATCGGCATGATACGACGCCGTTGATCTGAAGTTTTATACCTGTGGGAATACGCCACATCGAACAAAAAAACTTGCCAAAATGCCAACTGTTGGTGCAGTCGTTCTCTACCAGGAATTTCGTTTGGTTGCGTATTTCTGCGTTATGACGCTTTTGTCAATTTATAGAATTCTGGCAAATGGTGGCGTATTTCTATACAATTCCACAATTGCAAACAATTTTGTTTGTGTTACAAATTATCTGCGGTCTATGCGCTTTCCATTTCTGAAGAAATTTCGCCGCTAGTCCATCAGGCGACAAAGTCGATTTTCGATATTTTTACATTTTAATTGTAAATATGTCTAAACTGCAATATTTCAAAACTGTAGAACCATGTCACAAATGCTTATTACCTTACGACCTTTCAATTTCTGCGTTCACATTTGTCAATAAATGACGTTCTATTTTTGCCAATTTGTGAAATTTTGACAAATAATTGCGTATTTCTATGAAATCCCACATTTGAAAAATTTTTTTTTGTGTTACAAATTGTCCACGGCCTATGCTCTTTCCACTTCTGAAGAAATTTCGCCGCTAGCTCATCATGCGAAAAAGACGATTTTCGAGATTATTATATTTTAATTGTAAATATCTCCAAATTGCAATTTTTCAAAACTAAAAAACTATGTCACAAATTCTTATTGGCTTACGACGTTTCAGTTTCTGCATTCACATTCGTCAATAAATGACGTTCAATTTTTGCCAATTTATGAAATTTCGACAAACAATTGCGTATTTCTATCAAATTCCACATTGACAAAAAATTTCTTTTGGGTTACAAATTATCAGCGGTTCGTGCTCTTTCCATTTCTGAAGAAATTTCGCGGCTAGCTCATCAGGTGAAGAAGTCGATTTTCGACATTTTTGAATTTTAATTGTGAATATCTCGAAAATGTGAAATTAGCAACAGAAACGGACATCAGATCCGTACTCAGCGACCTTGACTCTACTTGACCACATATGTCACATATCTTGCTTCGATGCCACGGACGGACGGACGGACACACACACACACAGACAGACAGACAGTGTCATCCGTATATATGTTACGTCCAGTTTCCGTATTCGTCCAGAATCCGTATATACGGATTCTGGACGCTGCGCTGTCCAAAATCCGTATATACGGATTCTGGACGCCACACTGTCCAGAATCCGTATTGGAGGAAGGCGCAGGCCTATATACGTTTTCTGGACGTCCAGAAAACGTATTCGAGTGAATGCGTGCAAGGGGCTTACTCCAGCCTGAGCAGGAGGTGAGTATTTGGTGGAGTGTTCACCCCACTTACAGTTTGCACTAAAACTAGGAATACGCAACTGAACGAAGTACACAA
>JASAMZ010012623.1:0-10047 GCA_030248115.1 Linhomoeus sp. GSCO2_2 | reverse complement strand
TTCTCACAGTGACCGGAACTTGGTACATACGTATGTACTACATACGTTCGATATAGCGCCGTTCCAGTCGAATGCTAGCCGTTTGTAGAGAGGTGCTGGCTCATTGAACCACCGATCCGTGAGCCTTGAATCTGAGTAGCGTACTGGCTGCCTCCCTTGCACTTTCAGCTACGCTACCGCCGTGCAAACTTCAGTCGGCATCGCTACATCGTTGATATTTCGTTGTTCAGAGATCGCAATGTCTACGCGATCGATCATTCGGTCATTCTTTCTGTGACATACTGTAGTAGCCTGGATGGTCAACAGACCTCGACAAAGTAGCGACTGCTTGTCATTCTTGAATTCCAGCAGGTTTGAGTAACCCACTTCAAAATTCACGCCACACCGAGTCGTCTGTCTTCCAGAAGCTTGTAACGTGAATTTGTAAGGTTAAGACGATGGTTCTGGCATTCTATCGTGTGTGCATTATCAATCAGTAACTAAATTTGAAATAATTTAATTTAATTTAATTCACTTCCAAGTAATGTAACTAATGTTGGTAAATTAATTTATTTCCAATTTACAAGTACTGTAACTAATTTAATTTAATGTAATTTCAACATTTTGCTAACTTTTGTAGTATAGGTAATTCAATTTCAAATATCTTCGTTTTAATCTAGTTTCAAATGTGTGTTGACGTCAACTTCAAGTATGCCAAAGTATTCAAATCTGAACATGCATGATAATCGGCAGTTCAGCATAATATTGGATACGTTTTGAATAGAACAGACGACTAAATTGAACCCAAACATTTGCCAGCATACCTAAAATCGGCTCAAAATTGCTGGAATCACGGAAAATCAAACAGTCACTACTTTGTCGCATCGCCACAATGTCGCGTCGCTACTTTGTCGCGTTGCTACATTGTCGTCGCTACAATGTTGCTCGCTACATTGTCCGTCGCTACATTGTCGGGATACCGCCTGAATTGTGTAGGACCTTTGTAGAAAGTGCTGGTAGGTCAATAGCTTTGGCTATGATCACCTTCACCCCACTAACCAGCCCAAGTCGTGAACGTCTCTGAATCCCTTGGCAAATGGATTGCAGGCGATCTTCAGCTGTGTTATCTGAAAACCGCGTTACATGTCGACACTGATTTTGACGATCAAGAAAACAAAATGTGGCAACCGTGTGGTTCTGGTAGGCTGTCACTGCCATGAAGGCCGCTTCTGGAAACTCGAAGTATCTCTCGAGTTGGAAGTCGCAGTTCTGCCGACTGTCTCGGCAAGACTGGACCACCGCCACACAGAGCCGTGGCTGGTAACGGTGCATCGAGTTGAGGATAATCTGCGATGGAGTGTTTCTGAACCGCTGTTGTCGTACATATGCGAGTACATGCGTTGACACCTACGAATCCATTCTCGTCCATTTGGTTGTTGGTCAGTTTGACTCGTTCGAAGCCCACTGGCTGGGCGCACCAGTAGCCGCCCTTCTGGGGACTGCTACCGTGGACGAACTTCCTCGGCGGCGCCTCGACGTCCCCTGTCACAGACGGAACCTGTTTGACGTCGAGTCATCCAGATATGTAGCAGAGGTGGTAGCCAACCGGCGCCCGCCGGCAACCAGCGCGACTGCTGGAAGGAGTAACGGTATCGCGTCCGCTTGAGGGGGCGAAAGTCGACGCTGATGGAGTAGAAGACGTCGGGCAGCAAACCGCCAATCCGGAACTGCAGCGTCGGGAACATGCGCCTGCCAGAGTTTCTGTTTGTCTGTTCAGCCAGGGATACCTTGAGTACCTACATTCAGTACATGTGTATGCACATTGGCAAAATACGTATGTACCGTGCATATTGTAGCTCTAGAGAGCGAGAATGGGATGCCACGGCAACAGCATACTGGCCGTCGAACCTGCCAGCTCGGGTGACGATCATTTCGGTGCCGGCCTCGAAGAATCGACGCCACAACGTGCGCTGTTCCAACTTTACGTCAGCTCCGTGTAGTGCTGGATGGAGGGCCTGCTCCTTCTTCGAATCATCATCTTCAATGGTGCGATAATCCATTGTGTGTTTCCATGTAAAAGTGTCTAGGCCCACTATAATCAAAGTTTTGGCGGCCAACCCACCTCTGCTCTCGTTCACGCTATCGGGAATTAGGTTCTCAATGCGAAATGACTCGCCCAGCGACATTCAACTTATTTGTAGGTATAGGCGCACTTAGTTCTTTACTGTCAAACAAAGAAAACAACTGACGAATAAAAGGCCCGGCAATCTTGACGATCGGTTAACGAAAATCTGCAACTCGTTTGCTTTCAATCGCCATGACTCGCGTCGGCGGCCTTATGTCCAGTGATGGATCCTCTGAGAACTTTCGCCGCCGCCTCTAGTGCAAACAGATGTGCTGTCCGAGTTCTCAGCGGACTCTCGGCCATCTTCACGGAATTAATGGGTGCGACGATGCCGATCTTTCGTGAGCTGAACTTTCGAATAGCAGCCGAAAGTGCTCTAGTCATGAACGAAGTCTCTTGGCGTGTTTGTGCGCATACGTGCATAGAATTTTGTAAAGAGGGGCATAATTGTATGTACAATGTATACCTCTTATTACCGCTTCCAAAATCACATCGAAGATACGGTGGAGGTACATAGGTACAAAAAGTGGCCGTCTAAAAGTGCGTATGCACTTCTCATAGGTTTCTCTCATCAAAGAAGCACAAAGACAAAAGCTAGCGAAAGTACAGCCTCAATTTATCACTAGACGTGTAGTGTTGAACTAGACCACGGGCACGCACGACTACGGACTGCCACCGAGTGAGGCAACACGGACAAAATGAGTGCGCAAGACACATCCAATACAGAAGCATCTGAGTGACAAATAGGTAGGTAGGTGGTATACAATAAGCCGAAGAGAGATACCCAAAATAGAGTCGAAACATTCGCTGTACATCGGACGAGGCGCAGAGGGAGGTCAAAGCACGTGGAAACACCGGTATACGGGCAGCGACAACGCGCCCCTTTGGTCCAGAGGGACGAACGAACGCACAGACGCGCGAGGACGAGACGCCAAACGCTAGGATACTATAACTGTAGGATAGTTATGAAAGAGCGAGCTCTCACTCGCCCTTCTCCTTGCGGCAGTAGAGCTCCTTGAGTGTCTTCAGCTCCTCGATCAGCGCCTTGTTCTGATTCTCGAGAACAGCCACGCGATTCTCCAAGCACTTCACGTACTCCTTCTTCTTCCGACGACACTCCTTCGCCGCCTCCCTGAATGATGACTACAGTATTCTCATCATTCTCTACGAACGAACGTCAAAAGCACATTTTCGTGTGCCAAAAGTTATACATGGCGGGTGGGGGGGGGGGGGGGGGGGGCGCCGATCGTATTCAGGATGGTTTTGCGTTGAATTGCGACGTATACACACATTACCTGCATACACGCTTTACAGAAGAGAACACGTACAGCAGAAGTCTGGCTTCCCAACCTGTTCTTGAGCAGCCTCAGTTGGCGCTTGCTGCTCAGATCGCCGTGTTGACCTCCCATGGACCGGTCCGCCGATGGAACGGGGCTCGCTGAGCTTGCGGGAGAGTAACCGGACATCACTGCAATTACGCATAGTCGGTAAAAGGGAATTATAACGCCGGCTCCATAAGTCGACTCGAGTAATCAATCGCATGCTGCTGTTACCTTGATTCAAGAGTCCGCCGCCGACGAGGCCAGGTTGGCTGGCGATGGACTCGAGCTGGCTGACCGTCTTCAGTCCCAGGGAATCGTTGTTGGCCGAAGCGACCGCCATCAGCGCCGACGAATCTGAAAAGGTCGCAATCTGGCTGGTGAGACGAACTCCATAGGTGGAGAACAAGACGCCAAATCCAGCTTCTCACCGTGGAGCAGGTGGTGCGGTTGCTGCTGCTGCTGATGACTGGGCGAGGGGTGGGCGTCGGCCATGGGACGAGGGTAGAGGGGAGCCGAATGCGCTTGGGGCGGCAACAGGCCCGCCGAAGAGGACTGCTGACCGCCCTGCAGCTGCTGCTGGGCCGCGACGCCGACGCCGTTCGCCAGCCCAACTGCTCCCAACACTGAAGCGTCGTTGCCGCCGTTAGTTGCAGTGGACGAGTATGAGTGGGAGGAGGAAGAGGACGAGTAGCCGCCAATGCTGCTGCTGCTGGGCGCGCTGGCGCAATTGGCGCCACGCGAAGAAGGGAGCAAGTGGGACGGCTGGAGGGGCGGCAGCTCATCGTCAAAGAAGCTGTTGCCGAGGAAGGAGTCGACGAAGTTCTCGAAGTACTTGCTGAAGGAGGGGCGCTGCTCCAGACTCGACTTCAAGCCCACCGGCGGCTGCCGTTCGACCATCGAAGGAAGGCCCGCCATTGGTGAATGGAAATTACAACGCACGAGCGCAAAAGTGCCTTCTGCGTCAATGGAAGAAATAGGGAGACTGCTCAGCTCGCGCGTCAGAGGAAGCCTCTAAATAGACGACAACAAGATGACGTCGCAACAGCGGAAATTCGGAAAACAACCGATTTCGACGACGGGCTGCCTGGTCACCCATTGGGCAAACAAACAATGGCAACCACCGCTCTCCATCAAACAGAGACGTCATCGCCGACGTCACAAGCACTCGAGAGGTGGCGCTTCCAAGGGAACGCCATGTCAACGCTACAGAAGCTGCGGAGCCGCCCAACAATGGAAAGCGTCACTCGACGCGAGGGCGGCTTTCGAGCTCTTGTGGGTGCGCGCAGTGCGCACCGGCCATTCGTTGGAATTTCTTCAGATTCTCACGTAAGCCTCCTGTTATGCAACCAAAAACTGCTTGGTCTACTGTATGGGTACTCCTAGTGGAAAATTGATAGTCCATCGGCCGGAAAATGGTGTTGTAGGCTTACGCCGTGACTTACTGCGCTGCCGCCTTGCAACAGAGGATGAGAGAACTGAAGTTGTCGCGGGCTGTGGAACTGATAAGAAAGAAGTTCTCTATATTGTCTACGACTTCCGTGACACGTTCAGTTCCGTAGAGATGGCAACTTACAAAATTTTAAACTGGACAAGTGCAGGTACGTAAGTGTACCCAATTTTCGATAAAACTGGATAGATTAAAAGTAAAAGTACATTCACTCAGTAAGACCCCCAGATTCATGAACCAAAATGATTGTCTTAAATAATAAACGTTAATAATAGATAATAATTAGAAACGTTAATACAATTGTTAGTAATAACATTTGCATATGAAACTCATAACGAAATCCTAATGTTTAAATGCCGCTGGACACGACAAATGTATTTGTCTAACTGTGTTAAGTCTAACTACCACCGTTAAGCACAAATGTTTGGGTACACTTAGACGGATTATGCTCCAAGACAATGGCGCAGTTATGGTTGAGACTCGGACATGAGATGAAGTGTGGGAAGGCAATCTGTCCCCAATTTGATTTCAGGAGCAAAATGACAGAGTACGTATGCGTGCAGATAATAGCCTTTGTTCACTCAGCAGCAGCGGCCGCGAGCAAGACGACGGGGAGAAGGGCATTTGGCATCAGAAGCGAAGTAGAGAGGAGAGGCGCTCACGTCCAGCGGTGGCAGCGGCGTGGTAGCCGCCGGCGGCGCCGACGCTGGTGTCGATGGAGAGGGCGGCGGCGGCGGCCGGTGTCAGGACTGCAGGGCGCATGCCGTTGATGATGGGCTTGACGTCGGGCGGCTCCGTCTCTTCCAGTCTCTCGGCGCCGCCTGCCACTGATGCGCCAGGCGCCGGCCTGCCGCCGCTCAAGTCCGCCAGGTCGTTGAGAATCTTCCTGCGAGGATCGCAGGCAACAGTAGTAATTCTCTCTAATAAGCGCACTAATTGTCTATACCAAGACCCTAACAATAAGAGCATAGCATGTATGTGCCTATTAATAAATACGGTAAGGTGTTCGTCTATACTACGAGGCGAGATGACTACACATGTAAGAAACTGACTTGTAAGATGGTCGTCGTGCCAAGTACTCGCGTTTCCTCTTCGCTTCTTCGCTCTCGGACACGCCCATTAGCGCCGCGTCATCTTGCAGCTGCAACGAAGGAAGGACATCGTCACAGACACCTTCAAAGATGTGAGAACAGCTGCTTTCCCCCGTTTATTAGTTATTTTACGGAAAGACTGTCTCATTTCTAGTTCTGACACAGCACATCATACAATTTGTCAGTCATATGTCGTCATCGTTCCGTTTTGTTCCCTTTGCTTGTTTTAGTATGCACATTACAATGGCGGACGTTCATACTTTCCGTTTTCTTTGAGCTCCCGCTATACATACAAGTGAATACTATGTACATATGTAGGCACATAACAATGTTGTTCGTGTGCGTTGTTATAGAACGGCCATCTGTGTGCTTCGTTTTGTTTTCGCTTGCGTGAGAGCCACAATTAGCAAACTGTAATTGTTATTGTGACGATAAAAGGTGTCATCACAACGTCAACAAGTCCGCACGCTTTTGTGACCAGCTGTGGCGCGCCATCGTGACAAGAGTGTTCTCACCGTTGACAACTGGGCAGTGTCGCATGCTTTTGTACTTGTACAGTGCAGCGTGTTGTTAGCAGTAGCAGTGTAGGTTTGGAAGCAGCAGTGGTAGCCGACCAACCTGCTGCTGGTGCTGCCTGCTGAGAGCGGCCAGTCCACCCAGTGGGATGGGAGCTGAGCTCGTGGACGGCGGTCCGTGTATGACGGAGGTGTTCACAGGCGGTGGCGTTTCTTTGGCTACTGCCGCCGTGGTCGACAGAGGTGGGGCGTACATCGTCGACGAAGAGCGGCCACGCCCAGATAATGCACGCAGCAGTGACGTCTGCTGACCGGGCGGCACTTTACTCGTCGAAGGCGCTGACGTAGGACCTTGCGTCGTCCTCGCGACGTCACACGCGCTCAATTCTCTCAGCGCGCGCGGGCCAGCGGAAGTGCTTGCGTCCAGCGGGAGCAGCGGAGTAGTAGTAGTACTCGTGTAGTCTGAAAGCGAAGGCGCGTTTCCGAAGGGCAGCCCCGAAACCGCTTAGAGCGAGAGAGAGCACGGGAGGGTGACGTGGCCGATTGTTGAGAAGAGAGTTGCGTTTTTGCGCTGCGCGGCATGTCCGGCGGCAAAAACAAGCGGCCGCGTATATACACGCGTTTCGTCATCACGAAACGGGAAGGGGAAGAAGATGGAAGGCGAGCCGACCGCCAGCGCCCTAAGGGCGCCAGGCAGGCAATGTTCCCAGTCTAAGGGCCGTCGCTGGAGCCAACTTTCCCACAGACACCAGAAGAAAACGACGACGACGACGAAGAAGAGACATGAAATCGATTACCTAAACCGTCGTCATCGGCGCGCCGGCGCTCTCGCTCTCTCGCTGCGCTCCGTCTCGCACACGCGCTCCATCCACCCTTCCCCTTCTCTCTCTCTATTCTAGTTGGTCTAGGGGCCGCCTGCTACGTGTTCAACTACGACAGATTTTCGTCACGCCGCCGCCGTCGTCGTCGTCGACGGCCGCTCTACGCAGCGCGCAACGCAATAACAGGGAGAGCGAGAGAGCACCCGCCGCTGTTGCGCCGAGTCAGCCCTCGGGAAGGCAGCCGTCAGCGACGGTCGGCGGAGGGGGGGGGGGGGGGGCAGGGTGAGAGAGAAGGGGAAGAAGGGGGACGCAGAGGACAGCGAAAACAGCCGCATCCGTGAGAGGGTGAAGGGGGAGGGGGGGGCGCAGGGGGGGGGGGGGGCTGAAGGGGGGGGGGGGGGGGGGGGGCTGAAGGGGGGTGGGGGCGCTGGCAGCAGCTGCAGCAGCTAGTCTTTCGGCAGTGTTGTTCGTTATCGCCATGGCGAAGCGGCCGCCGCCGACGGAGGCAGCAGAGTCAATAGAGCGACGGGGCAGCCGCCGTCGCCGTGCTAGCTCAGCTTGGCCCCTGCCGCATCACTCTCTCCCCCGCCACCCAACTGGCAAGAACTTTCCCCTTCGTTCTTTCAACGGCTGCCTCACTTGGCGAGGGAGAGACGAGATACATACGCACTTCTGGGGGAGTGAGGCGCGCGTGCGCTTGTGTGACTCGGACTCTGCGCGACGACGTGCTCTCACCGTCGTCCTCTGAGAGCGCCAAATGAAAGAGAGCGCGGCGGCTGGCCGCTGCGAAGTTCGTCTCTTCTTGTCACCTACAGAAAAGAGCCGACTCGAAGGGTGCGCCGCCCACGCTCTCTCGCCGCTGCTGCGCTGCGTCGCGACAAAACACCATCCATCTCCGCTCTCCTGGCGTTCTTTTGCTCCTTCTCCTTCCTTCAAGAAGAATGAGCAAGCGACATCGTGAGAGAGTGAGGGAGGGGAGTAGGAATCACCCATATTGTACTGTTCGCTAGCGCCGTACTATATTTGGTGCCGATTGAGGCTGCCGACTGGCCGCGAAGCGGCAACGACAGCTGTACCGATAATGGAAACGAGTGGGCGTGCTTGGAGTAAAGTGACGCGATCGCGAGTCTTGGAACAATGGGCACGCAAGTCGGCCCTTGTCACGTTCTTTGAGAGAGGAAAATGCCGATTCATCTGCAGCACACGCCGTACGGCGCGATCGCGTGATCGACCTGCATAGTTCTACGGGTGATATCATGGCGTATATGTATCGCGCGGGTGGGTGCGTAAACACGTTGGTTTTCGATCAATGACTACATACAATATATGTATATGTACTTCCTCAATGCAACCACGCGGAACAAACGTGCGTACATGAAGGCGACTTCGTGCTGGAGAAGGCGGGCGTCGAATCGCGTCATCTTGACGGAGCGCGAGACATGCCGCACCGAAAACTGCATGGGCACTCTCCAAATTTGACCCACAAATGCGACCGACCTACTTGAAGGATGGACATTACACATGGGAGCGGGCGCAAAAGTCGCCGCCTCCTGTCTGTACGTAATGAACAAAGACGATACAGGATACTGAGGACACGCCTCGATGAAAACAGTCAAATGGGTCGTGCTTTGTGGACCCTAATTCTAGGAGCGGTTCTCTTCGTGACCTCAGCCGACGGCGCCGGGTACTTCAGGAGCTACGGCGCGCAATACGGTAGCGCCGCTCCAAACTTACCGCATCTTTCGGCTGTGAATGGTGATGACGTGAGGTGACTACTCAGTACTCGCTCACACACGCACACAATTTCAGTGACGCCGGTTAGGGCGGTGGCCGCCTTCCACAACGGCGATGACGGCTTCCGGACCGGCAGCGCCGGAGGCGTGATCGTCTTCTCGCAGCAGAACTTCCCCAACTATCAGCCTGTTTTGGTCGACTTGACGCTGCGCGATTTGGAGCCCGGCGACTACGAGATCAACATCCACTTCTTCGGAGACACCAGCGACGGCTGCCTGGGCGGAAGCACCAGCGGCAAGCGCTACCACCTACTGCATCGCTTCACGGTGGGTGCGCCGCTAGCTGCCTCTCGTCTTATACGAGCTACAATTGGGCCCCTGCGAAAATTGACTGTCATTACTTGGGGGAGGGGTGAGGGGGGAGGGGAGCTGGCAAACAGTGTACTTCAGTGAGCCCCCTCTTCACCTGCGCCATCTGCAGCATTATGCCGAAGTTGGAGAAGGGGAGGGGGGCTTACCAGAGTATTTACGGTACTTCAGTTCAGAGCCTTCTACAAGGTACGTTCTATAAAGAGCATTACGACATTGTTCATCGTATGTCAGCGAAGGCTCAGACATGATTAAATGCATGCATGCGTTACATATGTATGTACTATGTAGTTGAACCAGTACATAACTTGTTCGCTCCTCCATAGAAACGCCGACATTCTGTGCATGTGTGAATTTGGATTGTGGCGCAAAAAGTGTGCCAGCGCGCGTCCAGACCTCCTTGCCAGTTCCTCCTCCTTCCTTAGTCTACCGTTCAGATCGAGCGCAGCAACACGAACGGGACGCTGTGGCGCTCGCTCAAGGACCGGGACATCAGCGTGACGGATTTGTTGGGAGGCATCATCGGGCGAGCCATCGGTCTCGTCCGACGCGGCAGCAACGGCGACTACAACGACGTCGTCGGCTGCACCGTCATCGGCACGGCCATGGACGTATCAGCTATACGTAACTGAACGAAGAACATAG
>JASAMZ010012622.1:0-14602 GCA_030248115.1 Linhomoeus sp. GSCO2_2 | reverse complement strand
CGGTCGTCTGTGGTCATTTAAGACCGGGTCTGTGGCCATTTCTGCGTCTGGGTCTGCGTCTGTGGTCAAACCTGCGGTTATTGTGAATCGGCCTATAGTCAACGGATCCATCAAAGTGTGACTAGGGAGGCAGGGGGCTTGATGTCCTGCATGGGCGTCTCCAGGGCGGCGGCGGATGTTGAAGTGGTGGTGGGAGGCCACATCTGCGTGACAGCGGTGGTGCTGACGGGGGTCAGGCCTGTCTTGAGGCCCAGCAGACCCCCCACCGACTGACTCTCGAAGGAGGACATGAAGGGAGTCAGACCGGTGGATGGAGTGGAGATCGCGATGCCCGAGCCGCCTGAACGACAGCGACAAATATAAGCAAATGACCGAAAAACAGTCTCCAAAAATTTGTTTCCAATTAAATGGATTGAATGTGCCACTACAATAAACACTTTCAGGGACGTAGCCTAATGCGTACACCACAGAATTGCAAGCAAGGAAGGAAGACTACCGAGTATCAAATCAACCGGCAATGCTAACTCTTCTATGGGCGCATTGAAACATTCTTTGGCAGAAAAGTTAACTGTAGTATCTATCCAAACAATACTATGCCAATCTCTGTCACTCCTAAGCTCCGAAGGGCAGGGTGTCAGGTCGTTTGTGGTCTAGGGCCGAGGCCGAAGAGGAAGGTGAGGAAGTGACGACGAGCCGACGGCCGTCAGCGTTGGATCTTAGTCTCTTCTGGCTGGCCGCCTTCGTCTGCACCATGGCGGCGGTGGTGGGCGCAGGGCGCTTCGCCGCCCTCTGATGATGAACAGGAGGCGGGAGGTTGTCGCCGCCTGCCACGACGTTGGCGTTAGGCTGTGGTTGTAGCTTTCGCTTCTGGTTGCGCAGACGGCCGATCGACGGCAGACGCGAACTCCTTCCGCGAGTTCTCCTGCAGCAGCTCCTGCACTTGCTGAAAGACTGAGAGAGAGTGTGTGTCGAAAGTCGGGAACATTTGAGACACACCTGAAGCCTCTCAGATAGTGACAGGCGCTCACCCTGGCCAGTTCGTTCATCTGGTCGAGGCGACGCTGGCGACATCTGGCGGCCGCCTCCTTGTTGCGTTCACGCCGTTTCATCTTCTTCTAATACTCGGCCGTGTCCGGTTTGAAAACTGTTGGGTGAGCTGTTCGTCGTTGTCACACAAAGTTGCTGTGCAAAGTTCGTTTTCACTCTTGGTACCATCGTCAATTGCTCGTCGCCTGAGAAGATACTATAGAAGCCTTTTGGCCCGGCGGTTTGGGAACCATTCGCAGCCTGGGATGAATAGTCGAGCATCGACGTTTTATACACAGGTGTCATTTCTATGGCCACCCTGAAACATTTCCTTTAGAAGCAATTCCCGCCAACGCTAACTTCGATGCCGAGGGCTTTTCGATGCTCAACGTTCAGCGTTGAGATTCCAGTTGCGGTTGCAACTGAAGTCGTTGCGTTGCGGATCATTAGAACACCAACGTTGATGGAAAGGGCAAAACACGCTCACGCGCCAAAACAACACCGACACGCGCGACACAAGGAGAATAGGTCAACATCTGCAACTCCCCAGATCACCCAATCAACGCTCTTTCGTTACTGTAGCTTGTTGTAGAAGAAACCGAAGAGAACCAATGGCGGAATTTCACCAGGGCAATGATTATGAACGCATCACAGGTCCACGCCATATAGATATATGTAGTATTGCAGTCACGACACTGTCCGATTCAGTTTATGTACATACGTCGCTTACCTACACGGCCGGTCATCTCATTACAATGGTTGTACGGGCAGAGAGCACGGGTCGAAAAGGGATGTACGGTTGGCCACTTGGGAAACAAGGGCATCTGTAGCGAATGGTTCATATTTGCAGCGTCTGCCCAATCAAAGTGTGACGAGTGAGGCAGGGGGCTTGATGTCCTGCATGGGCGTCTCCAGGGCGGCGGCGGATGTTGCAGTGGTGGTGGGAGGCCACATCTGCGTGACAGAGGTGGTGCTGACGGGGGTCAGGCCTGTCTTGAGGCCCAGCAGCCCTCCCACCGACTGACTCTCGAAGGAGGACATGAAGGGAGTCAGACCGGTGGATGGAGTGGAGATCGCGATGCCCGAGCCGCCTGAATGGATAAGACACAGGGTGAGGAATTGGGTGAAGAAGAGTCAATGTCCAGCAAATGCGCTACGGTCAAAGACAATAGACCACAAGCTTGTCATGTACAGCACCACTGAAACATCTTACCTCATCTGCGTGCCGTTGACACGTGATCTGTTGTAGCAGGACAAAGCTCCACTTACCATTATCACGTCTTTTATGGCCACGATGAAACGTCTTTTGCAGAAAAGCTGAGTACATAGTGAACGTATCTCTGTCACTCAACCAACCTCCAAAGGGCAGGGTGTCCGGTCGCTTGAGGTCTAGGGCCGAAGCCGAAGAGGAAGGTGTGGATGTGACGACGGCCGTCAGCGTTGGATCTTCGTCCCTTCTGGCCGCCTTCGTCTGCACCATGGCGGCGGTGGTGGGCGCAGGGCGCTTCGCCGCCCTCTGATGATGAACAGGAGGTGGGGCGAGGTCGCCGCCTGCCGCGACGTTGGCGTGACAGCTGTGGTTGTTGAGGGCGAACTCCAACTGGCGCTTCTGGTCGCGCAGACGGCCGATCTCCTCCTCCTTCCGCGAGTTCTCCTGCAGAAGCTCCTGGACTTGCTGAAAGACAGAGGGAGCACTGTGTGTGAACAAAGCTGGGGACATTTGTGGCACATCTGAAGCCATCTGAAACAATCGCAGGCGCCCACCCTCGCCAGTTCGTTCATCTGGTCGAGGCGACGCTGGCGACACCTGGCGGCGGCCTCTTTGTTGCGCTCGCGGCGTTTCATCTTCTTCTGATACTCGGCCGTGTCCAACTAAAAAGTGTTCCTCGTCGATCTTGTCGGTTTAAACGTCAGAAAATGCGGTGCAACTCTTACCATCATCAACTCTTCGTCTCTGACTCTTCGTCCACCGGCGGTGCTACCGCGTTTCTTGGCGCCTGGATTGCCAGCATTAGTCTGCTGAACCACTCCTCCTGGTCCAGTGGAGTAGTTGACCACACGATGGTAGATGGCGGGGTTGTTTTGACTGGGCATCACGACGTTCTGTCCACTCAATGAGTTGCTGTAGGAAATAGTTGCCACGGATGACCGCAGAGGTGCCAAACTGTTCAGCCAGTCGCTGGAGTTGGCCACGAATGTGGGGGCGTTCTGAAGCGAGAAGTATAGAGCGGTAGCCTGGCATGACAACTCGACGTCACAAACGAACGCCGTTCATTCTGTCAACTTTATGCGTTACGTCACGCACAGCAGGCACTCTATCAGCTTTATATATTACGTCGTAAACATTCGGGTATCGCATGGCGGCGGCGGCCGACGACAGGTCGAATGCCTGCTGGAAGAGGCTGTTGTAAGTGGTGGAGGCGTTGCCGCTACTGTTGGGATAGGGGCGAATCTGGGTGGGAGGCGGATACTCCTGTTGCGGAGTGACGGCAGTCGAGGAGCCATCAGAGGCATCTGAAGCCGCCGAGGACGACGACGAGTAGTGGGTGACGATCGCAGGGGAAGCTTCGACCACATTAGAATTCGACTGGGTCTGCTGTTGGAAGCTCGGAGGAGCCGCCGCAGCCGCGGCGTGGCTTTGGGGCGTCGGCGGAGTCAGCAGGCCGGTGTCGTCGCCGGCAGCCGCGCCCGAAACAAGGTCATCGGCGGCGGGCCAGTCTCCTCCAGAAGCGCCGCCGTTACTATTCATCTTCTCGCCGTCTTCCCGGTCCGAAGTCGCGAATCAAGAAGCGGCGCGATTGTTGTACGACTGAGGAACCGTCGGCTACCGGCAGTCGCCGAGAGCGCGCCGCGGGTTTGATGAATGGTTTCCCGGTGGCAGGCGGCGGCGCGTGTCCTATTCACCCTCGGCTCCTCTGAGAGGCTGACTGTATCCCACTCTCCTGTCCTCCCGTCTTGCAACTTTCTTCGATTGTTAGCCGGCCGAACGGTGGGCGCAGACGGGGTTTTTGACGCGGAGGAGACAGCGACGGGAGTCTAGGCCGCGAGGGCAAAAAACGCTCTCCTTCGCTGCTGGATAAGCGATGAAGTTTTTGGAGGGCCCCGACCGCAAGACAACGACTCGAGACGGTCGGATGAGCTGGCGATTGTGTCAAGTCGAGAAGTGAGAGGGAACGAAACGGCACCAGACAGACTCGACAAGTTAAAGTGGAGGAGGGTCACTTCCTTTTTGAGGAGGAGACCCGAGCTGTATCACGCGACGAGCACCGATCGTCAAGCGAAAGAAAGCCGTTCGCCAAACAGGCCCCCGCAAAAATTCTCCTCCGCGCCCCATATTCGGCTCTCGAGCGAGAGCGCAAACACCGAGGCGGCAACTTCAAGAAGAACAAACGCTACACGACGAACTCTAGCGGCGTCAAAATTTCAAGCGCTTTCGAAAGAAAGCTTCAAAGGCCACCTCGCCGCGAGCCGGCGCCGCTTCTCCTGGATCTAGAGGCTTGTCGTCCTCCAGCAAGCAGCCCTCCAGAATGTCAACCGGCCAACTGGGATGTTCACCAAACGCTCAAGGTCGAGAGCGTCTTTCCGACTTTCGAACTTCAAGTGAAACGCCGTCCTATCTCTACCACCTATGTAGTAGGGATATGTACTATCTGGCAGCAACCCTGAGCGGCCGCCTATCTCGAACGGTGTCGCAACGACCGACAGTGCAGCGCGGCCTGCCTTCAGCCGAAGAGCGAGCACCAGAGGAAGGCGTGGGCCGTTCTCAGCATGCAAACAAGCGACCGGCGCCGCTCCTTGGCCCTATGTACGTCCGTTTCCGCCGCTTCTATCTGTGTAGGTACACGGGCGCGCTAGGCCGCGTGAAGCTAAACGAGCGGCCAGGAAGACAAACTCTCTGGCTTCTTCTTCGCCCTGCGTGGGCCGTCGTATCGACTTCAGAACCTGACTACAAAATCGTGAAGTTACTTGGCTGCCCGCGCCATAAGGCGGCTTGGGATGGCGCCAGATTATGCGCCATCAGTCGCAATCAATCGCATGGTTGGAGGACGAAATGAGTGACCGCATTTTGTTCAGACCTTCAGTCACAAGGCCGCCGTAAAAAGATAGCTAATCACAACCAGTTCAATTTACCACCCGTGAGCGAAAGATGTTTCAGGGCAGCCATAACCAAGTCCCAACACGTTATGTTGTTATTGTTTCGCTGGGTTGTGAGTCAAGTAAATGTGGTTTCTTGCTGAGTAAGTTCTTGCTAATACTCGCTCGCGTTGGTCAAACTTTATCAAGCAAAGGGCTAAGAGAACCAACCGATGATTCTCGGACGACCGGGGTCTTTCGTCACTTCTTGCTCTTGCCAAACCACGAGGTTCCACTTCTCCCTGGCGCACGATAGAGTCGAGTTGTCAGCAGATGCGAGTTTCCACTCTAGAGAAGACTTGGGATGACTAAGCAACAACGCTCGACGCGACGCCTATCTTCTGATGCTGCACTGGTGCTGCTGTCACAAGACGACAAAGGCAGCGCGCAGTTGTCGGCGTGCCGTTCTTATACTTCGGCAAACTCTCCTGCAGTCGGCAATGGGCGCACACGTCGCGCGAAAACTCGCGTGGGCGACCTTCCTTTATGCGAACTGCACACACAGTGGGGTAGGAGGTATCCAATGCTGCTGCACCCAGAGCACGAGCCCTTTTTACTGGCGCTGTTGTCAACATCTCACGAGACTCCCTTTCTGCGCAGGGAGCGCCCCCGCTGACTCAGCCCCTCGCCATCGAACGATCGATGAATCAGCGGGGTAAACAAGTCCGCCGGTTGGCCGACTCCCGTCGAAGCGGCCAATGAGCGCCGTCGCTCGCCGCGCGGCCAATCGACGCCAACCTAGGTGACGAATGCGATGAGAAATCGACTTTGGGCGTTCCGAAGGGAAGACAGGAGCTAGCCTACGGTGTCTGCCGCGTCTTCGAAGAGAGAAACAAAAGGGGGCCGACGCTCAGTACTGACTGTTTGACTGCACTGTGCAGTTAATTGAAGACAGTTTGAAACATTC
Source organism: Linhomoeus sp. GSCO2_2 (assembly GCA_030248115.1). Lineage (NCBI taxonomy): Eukaryota > Metazoa > Nematoda > Chromadorea > Monhysterida > Linhomoeidae > Linhomoeus > Linhomoeus sp. GSCO2_2. Next base: position 8,535 of record JASAMZ010012622.1, on the reverse strand, counting down.
GCTTAAGGGTGGGCTTACGCCGCTGCACTGTAGACTGCTGAGAACGTGCTCTACTGTTTCCTGCAAAAGTCTTCCGTTCTCTTCTCATACTGTATCTCATAAGGGTGTACCCGGTATCATACTCTAACGCAGTGAACGTACGGAAGTCCGATACTGCGCATACACGTACTGTTCTATATCCCTTGAGCATCCGAGATTAGACAATACATCGCTGGCGATTCGTCGCCGCACTCAGTCTCAACAGTCGTTCGGAATTCGGACGGATGCCTACACATTGTTATTGCACATTGCACCTGTGACCTAACGTTCTACACGATATCAAATTCGACTCGCTTATGAGCCGCAAAAACTAACGTTCTACACGATATCAAATTCGACTCGCTTATGAGCCGCAAAAACGCGTGATGCCTTCGCATCGTGACGCGCACAAATACAGACGCGGCACTGGTGACAAACGTCATGTCTTTGCCGGTAACCACTTTCATATATGTATGTACATATGGAAGTGTCGCCGTCCGTATCTTCGTGGTCTTGTAACGCTTGTCTCTGCGAAGCGAATAGCGTCTGCGACCTTACGACAGCCACCGATACCTACAGCAACGAAGCGCTGTTGAATGGCTGCTGCCAACTTTTGCACAGCGCAAGAAACGCTTCTATGGGTTCTCGATACGCTACGCTCAATCGACTCGACCGACTCCGTGTCGAGTGCATCGTTGACTAAACAGAGCGAACAATGATCGCACAAAGACGAGCTACGACTTCCTTACCCATTTGAAAAGTGACGGCAGCTGTCCTCCTTTGTGACCGCAGCTCTAGTCTATTGCCCCGACTGCGGAGTCTACTCAGAAACGCTTTCTCCAAAGTCTGTGCAGAAGCACGTACATACCGAAGCTACAAGAAATGGCAAAGGCCACAGACACGCTTCTGAGTCCCCAGAGGGTCGTGCAACTGGGCAAGGACTACGCCACCGACTACAGCAAAGAGGGAGTGGTTAAGGCCCGGCAGTTGGGCAGGGTGGGCTACGTGGGGGCGAGGGACTTCTGCAGAGACTTCCGCACCTTCATGGTCAACCGCAGCGTGGTCGACTTCTCAATAGCAGTGGTCGTCGGCGCCGCCCTCACCGCCGCCATTCGCTCCTTCGTCAACGACATCGTCAGCCCGGTGGGTGGACTGGTTGTGCGTGTGAGCCGGAGTGGCATCTTGGGGATTTTGACAGGGATTTGGCATGGGGAGTGAAAACTGAGCCTTCACTAGTCGATTGGATCACCACTGGCAATACACAACGCTATCACGTTCGAGTTGCCCACTGTATTGTGGCACACACGAAACGCCGAATGATCACCGTTACAACCTACACAATGCCCTATGTAGAGCAACTGAAACGATTCTGATCCCCCTTCCCAACTCGAGCAGATTGTCTCTCTGGTCTTCGACGCTTCCTCGCTGGAGGAGATGTTTCTGGTGCTGCGTCTTCCAACCAACGTGACTACCGCCATCAAGTTCCTCACTCGGGAGCAGGCCAAAGAAGTGGGCGCCATCACGCTCAACTACGGCTGCTTCCTGCAGCGCATCGTCGACTTCCTCATGGTATGACATTCGATGAGGAACATTCATGTGTACTTAAAGAGGGGTAGTTGGGATACTGAGGCGCATCTGCACCGCTTGGTATTGCAGCAAGATTGTTTGGTATAATAGTGACTATCATTGGCAATTCCTCCGTACTACAGGACGGCTTTCTACAATAGACATTGCAACATCTATCCGTCAGCCACTCCAGCTTCTCTTCACAGGTCGCCTTCTTCGTCTACGTCTTCGTCCGCTGCGTCTTCTGGCTCTGGCACTACGAGGAGGCCAAGAGCACCGACTGGCCCTGTCCCAGGTGCCGGGAGCCCGTCAAGGCCGACGCCCTCGGCTGCCCACATTGCACTGTGGACTTCGGCGAGTACTCGCAGCGACTGCAGGTCAACGTCACCACGAGACCACACGAGAAGGTGGAAGACGAGATCCTGGATCGCGTGTGAAGTGAAGGAAATGATTACGCATGGAGAATTGAAGCGGTTTCAGTGACCGATTGGAGATATCTGGCCCGATCCAACAACTCCCTGATTTACTAGGATTTTTGAAAGGCAGACTTTTGTCAAAAAACCACTTTCGGCTACCGTAACCCGAGAACGCGTCGGCCGATTGGCTCGGGATTTTTTTTCCGCAAAAGCTCTCGTAGAGGGCTACAACATATCTAAAGGACATCGAAATCGGTCCATGATTCCAAAAAGTAGCCTTGGGGGAACACCCTCTCAGTAAGTAAAAATTCAAATTTTTGAATTTTTCTCAAAATTTTCCCACTACGCGAAAAAAACGAAGGTCCGTCCACACCTACTATCCCTCGAGAGCTATCGATTAAAAAAAACCCCGTCCAAATCGGATGAACCACGCGCGAGAAATCTTGGGTGGAAAATTTTGATCGGGAGCAGCTCCACTATAGCACTCCGCCCCTTTTGGGGTCGGAGTGCTAACAAACACCGGGTTCGTGTTCAGCGTCGTCGAAAACCCCCGAAACAAGTGAAACCTCAATTTCGAAAATTTGACCCCGGGATTAAAAAATTCGACGCGGCTGGAGTACGGTACCTCAAAGTGGTCAAGACACTTTGTCTAGACCAACTTTCAACGCGGAACACGGTGCAATGGTCAATTTGCCGCTAAACACACGCTTTCCAACTCAAAAATCCACGCAAAGTCGAAAATCCGAATTTTCCGCTCGGGACCCGTTTTTGCCACCGCGGATCTCCCGAACGGCAGGACCGATCTCGGCGGTTTTCGTCTCGATCGAAAGGTCATACATGGGTCCGTGTTATGCAGAAAAGTTTGCGAAGATTCACCGTCGCAAACTCGAGCTACGATTTTTTAAAGGTCGGAAAAAGATTTAGAATTTCGGATTTTCTACCGTACTCCCGCGTCGGACTACCTAAAGAGCCCGTTCCGGTGATGCCGCCTAGAGGACCCAAAGACCTACAACATATCCAACCAGGCAAGTCGTCCGGGGGACGCAGTATACTCCACAAATTTGAACTCCAACGCACGGTGACTCCTCTCCTGTTGTGGCCTCCTGGCACTCCCAATCGCAAAAGCAATGCTGAATTCGTGATCTACATCCCAGAATACCCCAGAATCGACATACAACACCCCTAGTTTCCTCTGGACTCGCAAAACCAAAATTCTACATTTGGGGTACGGTAGCATACAAATTCGTCGTAGGTACGTTGAAACATCATCTAAACACTGAACGGATGCGAAATTCGTAATCAGCACCCTCGAAAACCCTGAAATCGAGTGTAATATCGCAGAAGTCGACCCGACACCCAAAATTAAAATGGACGCGGCAGGGATACTGTAGTGTAGAACATTTTTCCAAAACACTTTTCTAGACCAGATTTAGACGTAGAATCGTTTGAAGCTACTTTTGGAACGATTCGGCAACGCATTCGAGCGTTAGAAGCGCCGAAACGCGAAAATCGCAATTTTCGACCCCGGAGTCGAAAAAGTCGCAGTGTAAGAAAGTTTTTTGTGTTTTGCTCGATTTTCTCCGTCCATGGGTCATTCGATAGAGGACATCTGGGAAGGAGCAACAAGAGTGGTCTCGCCGCTCTAGCTGCTACCAAGCTCGCACAGCAGCCCGTCAAAGTCGACCCGGGGCCAAAAATCGCGAATTTTTCAAATTTGGCGCCAAAATGGGTCCCGCAGCGATCCAATTCTTTTTTTGCCGACTCGGCACTATCGGGGGCTACAACATATCAAAAGATAGTATATACCATTATATGCAACTTTCTCGAGTTCTACCTTGTGTAACCCATTTTTCAGTACTTTGAAAATTTAAATTTGTGAATTTCCCGCCAACGGGGCCCCGGAGCGTGATCCCGTTTGGTGTCCACCCTGCCCACTTACTAGGCCTACCCAACGCAAAAGACCGTTTGGAAATCGGCCGCTTCACGCGCGAACGCCATCCGGTCCAAATTACTGCGTTTCGCGCACAATCGCTATATACTCCACACTTTTTGTGGAGTATAACAAGCTTAGAGTAAAAACTGGGTACCCGATGATGATTGATTGGCATTGCATAGTGTCTTGTGCATTTGAGGAGTATATTCCATAGAGTGTCAGAATAGAAAGTTGAGCATTTCTTCAGTGAGTTTCGCCGTGGTTACCTCGAGTTTCCAAAGGTAGTTTGTGCCATTCTTGGGCAATCATTGCCTATAAGGCGTATTGGTGGGTACTGATCCATAAATGGATCAGGAATGTTCGCCGCAGGTTCATTTTGGAATGAAGAGGGTCTAAATGGGACGACGCCCTTTTCTTTTGGGTCACAAATGCGGGCGGTTACGACACCGTTGCTGTAGATTGCAGAACAGCACAGTAATTGCCGCGTTTGGTGTTCGAGCGAATAGGTGGCCAAACATACGTTGCACGACACATACATGAAAAAATATTGCTTAGTTATAGCCATTTGAAAATGCCGAAATCTGCCATAGTTTACAAAACCCTTGAAAATATTCCTAATTTCTTGAATTCTTAAATCTGAAACTGTTTCATAATTACTTGACATACTACGCCCGGCACATCCAAGCAAAGATATTTTGAAATTTAAGTTGTTTGAAATTGACGAAATTTGGCAATTTTGAGAAAAACCTTGAAAATATCCCTAAATTCGTTAATTATAAAATATGGAACTATTTGCTAAATAGTTGGCAGACTATGCCCGACACAACAATGCAAAGACATTCTGAAATTTAAGCTATTTGAAATTGTCTAGATTTGGGAATTTTAACAATATCCTTAAAAATATACGTAAATTCGTTAATTATAAAATCCGAAACTATTTGTTAAATACATGGCAGACTACGCTCGTTACTTCCGTGCAAAGAAACTTTGAAATTTAAGCCGTTTGAAATTGTCGAAATTTGGGGATTTTGACAAAACCCTTAAAAATATCTTAAATTTTATTAATTATAATCTCTGAAACTATTTGCTAAATACTTGGCAGACTATGCTCGACATATCCGTGCAAAGAAGTTTTGAAATTTATGCTGTTTGAAATTGCCGAAATTTGGAAATTTTGAAAATACCCTTGAAAATATCCCTAATTTCGTTAATTATAAAATCTGAAACTATTTGTTAAATGCTTGGCAGGCTATGCTCCATACATTCGCGCAAAGAAATTATGAAACTTAAGCTTTTTGAAATTGTCGAAATTTTGGATTTTTGACACTACCCTTGAAAATATCCCTAATTTCGTTAATTATAAAATCTGAAACTATTTGATAAATACTTGGTAGACTATGCTCGACACATCCGTGAAAAGAAATTTTGAAGTTTAAGCTGTTTGAAATAGTCAAAATTTGGGGATTTTAATAAAATCCTTAAAAATATCCTAAATTTCGTTAATTATAATTGCTGAAACTATTTGTTAAATACTTGGCCGACTATGCTCGATACATCGGTGCAAAGAAGTTTTGAAATATAAGCTGTTTGAATTGTTCGAAATTTGGAAATTTTGACAAAAACCTTGAAAATATCCCTAATTTGGTGAATTCCAAAATCCGAGACTATGTCACAAATTCATCGCGTCTTACGCTCTTTCCATTTCAGCAAAAACTTTGCCGATACGACTTGTAAATAAAAGTGTCATTTTTGACATTTTTGTATTTTAATTGTAAATATCTCGAAATAGGGAAATTAGCAACAGAAACGGACAACGGCACGTTACTCAGCGCATTCGACTCCATCGGGTGGCACTAACCGTCATGTCTAGTTGTTCCGGACAGACACACACACACACACACGGACAATAGCGTCCGTATATATACTCGCCGCGCTGGGGCGCGGCGAAAAAATCACCAAATTCGGTCCACTAATGCGACAGTTGTGGCCTGATTTTTTTTTACTTAGTAGAAATTTGGATTTTCGAATTTTCGCAAAATTCTTCCACCACCGAAATTTTTTCACCCCCCGAGCACGCTGCGTGTCGTCATAAGCGATCTTTAAAAGAAAAAAATTGGCTCCCTAGTCCCTAGGTGCTTCGTGGCGAGCGCTAGTGCGTGTTATGTTAACTGTAGGCTTTACCGCTCCTAAAGCACTCCTTCGCTTTTCCAGCGGCGGAGTGCCAACAAAGCAGAGTGGGACTGGGCAGTTGCATATCTGCTGCTACATACCGAACTGCGTGAGACTAACCACGTATTGTAAGCTGCTTGTGCACAGAACAGAAAATCAGTGTCGAAACAATAATAGGGTTTTGAATTTGGTCGGCCTACACTTTGTGCAAAACTGCAACCGATTTCTGTGAAAGTTTAATACAGTGTCAGGTAGGCTTTGCCATTTTGTACCGTCAGATGCCCAGCTAAATCAGCCTTGCGCGCTGTGAACTGCAACCTACCTCGAACCAACAGCAAGACCTTTGTGATAGCATAGCAGTCGGTACTGTGCAGTCGTGACTCTGTGGATTCTTGTTTGAAATAACCCTGTTTGGTGGCACAAACAGCACTGTAGACTGGTCATAGACCGATCTCAGATCGACTGGACGACAAGTTTGGTGCACTGGCACAGGTAGTAACTTATGCAGCAACGAACATTTGGACATTAACATCACTCATTTGCACCTTTCCATTCACGAACAGAACTCAAATCTTTTGGCTTGTATGGCGTAAGTAACACCGTAAGTAACATCCGACTCAATCAAACCGGGAATAGTAATAGAAGTCGTAGTAGCAACACAAGGAATCTAAGTGTCCTCAGCATCTGGGCTTCTTCTCCACCATGAGTTCTACCTCCTCCTCTGATGCGGGCGGCGGCGGCGCAATGGGGTCTGTGCAGCAGTGCGGGCACTTGGTGGCGCCCTCTTTGACCAGTTCCCTGCATCTGGGACAGGGCCAGTCGGTGCTGGCCTCCTCGTAGCGGTGCCAGAGCCAGAACAGCGACCGAATGAAGACGTAGACGCAAAAAGCGACGATGAGGAAGTCGACTATTCTCTGGAAGAAGTTGCCGTAGTTCAGGGTGACGGCGCCCGCCTGCTTGGCCTGCCGACGGGTGGGGTAGTAGATGAGCGTGGTGGCGTTGGAGGGCCAGCGCATCACCCAGAAGAGCTCGCTCAGAGAGGTGGCTGGTAGGAAGAGAGACAGCACCTGCAACACTCGCAGTTCTACTCGACTTCGTCACTCGCATCATAGCTACCTACCAACCTCCCCCCGCTCCCTCTATAAGTACTGCGCATCAGTACGAGAAACGTTACAAACCAAACATATAGAAGCACTGCCAATAATCATGTACACTCTGCCGTTGCCTACTCCCAACGCAGACAGCGAACTGCAATCGGTCCCATCCTAGCACGCCCATTTCATTCAAAGCAACCACAGAACCCGCTCAACTGGCAGAAAATTTCCAACAACGTTTCACGCATTGTATCGAGTTTGAGACTTCGGCATGCAAGTCACTCCAGACTGTTCGTAGAAGTACAGACATAGAGCTGCGCTACTGTAGATACTCCTGTACTGCTGAAGTATGTACATCTAACTTCCATACGACTGCCATGCAAGTACTGTTCCCATCCACATGAAAGAGGACCACTCACTGGGCTCATGATGTCCTCGACGAAGGCGTTGATGATCTCCCTGAAGGCGGCGCCCACTATGATGCCTATGGCCAGGTCCACCACACTTCCCTTGAGCATGAAGCGCTGGAAGTCGCCGCAGAAGCCCTTCGCCCCCTTCACGCCCGCCTTCCCCAGGGTGGTGACCCCCTTGACGCCGTCCTTGCCCATCTTGCCCACAGACTCCACTCCCTTCCCTCCGAGCTTGCTGACTGACTCGACGCCCTCCCTTCCAAGCTCCGCCACCTTGTTGACGGCGGCGAAGGCGACGTTGGATTTCTCGCTCTCCGTCAGAGGCTTGAGTTCCACGGAATTGTGGTTGGATGCGCCACCAGAACTCTCCCTTCTCATGACTGCAGAGATGCGGATGATGGAAAGTTGGGGAGAGACAGAAGCCAGCCTTTCGCAGGTGTGAAGAGATCTGTTTGCCCAGCCGATTCGCCAAGAGGGCAAATAGAAGGTGAGGGGGCGAAGTGAATGAGATTTATAGAGGAGGCAAAGGCCAGTCTCTTTTTGAATTGGCCTGTGCCAAAGCGAAAAAGGGGTCTGCTAATAGTCACTGCGTCGTTGCTTACCACGACTCGCTTGTACTCTGCTTCGACAGACGTACGCACACGGTTCTTATTGCCAAAGAGAACGATTGATCGATGCTTCGGACAGACGGCTGCGCTCAAGACTGACGCACCCTGTCTCCTGTCGTTATATCGCGGCAGCCGACAGCGCAATGCGGCTGCGAAAAGAACGCGTCGCTTTATCTGCACTGGAACGAACGGGCGCGTTATTAGACATGCGCACTGGGGTGGCGCAAACATTGCGCAGCGGTCGGAAGTTAGATGTACATACTTCAGCAGTACAGAGCAATACGAAACTGAACGAAGACGACATATAACTACGTATTGCTC
>JASAMZ010012621.1:0-20265 GCA_030248115.1 Linhomoeus sp. GSCO2_2 | reverse complement strand
TGCTCTAGCACTCACTACAGTTGATGGATTGCAGTGATCCATAGCTTAAACTGACCGTCAGAACACGTAGATTTGCATCTTTGCTTTTAGAACTTTGACCGATGCCTAAATTCCAAAATATTTCACGAATATCAACTGTACCAGCACATTCTGAGCACAGGGATCACTGCGCGCTGTGACTGCTGCCTGATTTTGCGCCAAAGGCGGCTTCGCGGTGCTTCATGACAGAGTTATCGTGGTGAGACTCTAAAGTGTATTCGCAGGCACTGCATGCACTGGCAGGGGCGCAGCATCAAACTGCTTTGGATCTATGTCAAATGACTTTAGATCTATCTGAAATCTCCTAAGGGTAAACCCAAGTCCCAAATGTCTGCGGGCTAAACCCAACTGTCTATTGTGTATTTACAGGCACGGGAGCTGGCGCGAGCCTAAATGTAGGTGCTGGCAGGGGCACAGTGCCAAATGTCTTGAGATCTGTCTGAAGTGCCCTATTGGCTAAACACAAATGTGTACAGGCTAAACACAAGAGGGTACTGTGTATTCACAGGCACACAAGCTGGCGCGATCCTAAACATAGGCAGTAGGCACTGGCAGGGGCACAGGCTCGAATGGCTTGAGATCTATCTGAAATGTCCTATGGGCTAAACCCAGTTGTCTACGGGCTAAACTCAAGCGTCTATTGTGTATTTACAGGCACAGGAGATGGAGAGATCTGTATCATAGGCACTGACAATGGCACAGGGTCTAGCGACTTGAGATCTAACTGTACTGTCCTGCAGTGCACTGAATTCGATGATTGAGTTATCTCCTTCATGCTCTGCAGATTACCCATATGTTATTGACCATAGAGATTCTCCTACGGGCTAAAGGCTCTAGTATACATACTAAGCGGCTAACGGTGTCTGTTTGTGAGTGAGTGAGTGAATCTGTCTCCTCACCTTAACACTCTAGCGCTCGCTACAGTTGACGGATCGCGATGATCTGTAGCTTAAACTGACCGTCGTCACACGTACTTTTGCATCTTTACATTTACAACTTTAGCAAATGCCTAAATTCTAATGAAATTACACAAAAACCAAATTTCCATCTGTTTGTTTGTTTGTTTGTTTGTCTGTGAACGCTCTAGCGCTCACTACGGTTGATGGATCGCAGTGATCCATAGCCTAAACTGACCGTCAGAACACGTAGATTTGCATCTTTGCTTTTAGAACTTTGACCGATGCCTAAATTCCAAAATATTGCGCAAATATCGACTGCACCAGCACATTCTGAGCACAAGGATCACTGCGCACTGTGACTGATGCCTGTTTTCATGCCAAAAGCGCTTTACAGTGTAACCACTCACTAAAGAGTTGTTGTTGTGAGACTCCAAAGTGTATTCGCAGGCACTGCATGCACTGGCAAGCGCATAGCATCAAACGATTTTGGATCTACATCTGAGATGTGCCTATTTGACTATCTGAGATGTGCCACTTGTCAATAAACTACAACCTCTACTTCAAGAATAAAACACTTATAGCGGGGGCTGCTAACCCTATTTTTGGGTCGAAAAACCCACTTTTTGCTACCCGGCCCTGGCAGGCCCGGACCCAGCCCGACGGCGCCCCCACCGTCGGATAGCCCAATGTCTTTTACATATTTGGCCCAAAGCTCGTCTCGCTCCTTTCTACCAGAACACTATTCTAAGCCCTCAAAGTTCGTCAGAGGCCGAAAAATCGGGTTTTTGGCAACTTGCCAAAAATCGGGTCCCGAACAGAAGTCGAGACCTTCGATGCACACTGCGCAATCCAGAGACCTATCGAATAAAAAAAAATTCGCCCCGATCGGCCAAGTCTATCCCGACTTATGAGCGTTTGAATTTACACAGAATCCGCACGATCACTATAGCACTCCTCCCTTTTGGAGGGGAGGAGTGCCAAAAATCTGCCCGCTCTCTATCATTTGTTTTGCGCGGCGCTTTGTACGGCGCGTTCGCGTGGCAGTCAGCGCTGTCGGCGTGCAACAGGACAGACTTTCTGCAACAGGACAAATGGAGGTTGCAACAGTACAGACGTTGCAACAGGATGGTCGCGCGAGGCGACCAGTGCCATTGGCTCGCAACAGGACAGACCTTCTGCAACAAGACAGATTTTGCAACAGGAGTAACAGAACAGACCTTGCAACAGGACAGATTTTGCAACAGGACAGATTTTGCAACAGGACAGATTTTGCAACAGGACAGATCTTGCAACAGGACAGATCTTGCAACAGGACAGATCTTGCAACAGGACAGATCTTGCAACAGGACAGATCTTGCAACAGGACAAATCTTGCAACAGGACAAATCTTGCAACAGGACAAATCTTGCAACAGGACAGATCTTGCAACAGGACAGACCTTGCAACAGGACAGATTTTGCAACAGGACAAATCTTGCAACAGGACAAATATTGCAACAGGACAGATTTTGCAACAGGACAGATCTCGCAACAGGGCAGATCTTGCAACAGGACAGATTTTGCAACAGGACACATCTTGCAACAGGACAGATCTTGCAACAGGACACATCTTGCAACAGGACAGATTTTGCAACAGGACAGATCTCGCAACAGGGCAGATCTTGCAACAGGACAGATTTTGCAACAGGACACATCTTGCAACAGGACAGATTTTGCAACAGGACAAATCTTGCAACAGGACAAATCTTGCAACAGGGCAGATCTTACCACAGGACAGATCTTGCAACAGGACAGATTTTGTAACAGGACACATTTTGTAACAGGCAACAGGACAGACCTTGCAACACGACAGATCTTGCAACAGGAGAGACCTTGCAACAGGACAAACCTTGCAACACGACAGGCCTTGCAACAGGATAGATCTTGCAACAGGAGAGACCTTGCAACAGAACAGACCTTGCAACAGGACAGGCCTTGCAACAGGATAGACCTTGACAATGAACAGGACGGACGTTGCGGCGCGCGCACGAGGCGACCACCGCCGTTGGCTCACAACAGGACAGACCTTGCAACGGACAGACCTTCAACAGGACAGATTATGCAACAGGACATTACGGCCATTGACGACTACATTCCGTGCTATTTAGATCACACAAATTCTTCTGCAACAGGAAGGAACGGCTAGTTGCTCTAACTCGCTCAGCGTGCGATGTACATAGAGAGGCGATCTTGACTTGCTGGATAGCTCTCGACTCATTGATCATTTGTTCCTCTATTGGTCAAAACTCATAAGTTTGAATATCGCGAGCTACAGTAACCCAAAGGTTCAAACAGCAAATCGGCCATAACTCGCTCACGCTGTAGAGCGGCATTCGTTCGACCGTTTGAAAGCTTACGTTGAGGCAGTTGTTGAATGGTCATTCCTAAAGAAATACATTTGATTTTTTAAACCCTTGTCTTACGAACAACTTTGTCTGCTAAAAAAACTTAATCCCGGGCGATCCCAATGTTGTCCTGCAACAACCGCTCAGAAATGCGTGTGTCTTGCTCAAAAAAATAATCCCGGGCGATCCCAATGTTGCCTTGCAACAACCGCTCAGAAATGCGTGTGTCTTGCTCAAAAAATTAATCCCGGGCGATCCCAATGTTGCCCTGCAAGAACCCCTCAGAAAGGAGCGTGTCAGAAGTAGCGCATGAATAGTGGACTCCGGGCGGGCGCGCGTCGTATCGAAAAGGCTTCGAAATACTTTACCTACAAAAGTATCCACTCTTTTACTCTTCCACTTGAAAACACTCACAAACCACTCTGTATTAATAAAACAACTCAACTTTTTTAAAACAGCTTGTTTGTCGAAATTCGGAATTCGCGCGCTATTTCCCAATTTTGAATTCTTCAGCAGCCTGCAGCGTGAGAGTCGGCGGCGGGCGGAGCAACTGGCCGAGGCGCGCATCGAAATACACGTGCGCTCGGCCAAAAAACAAGTTGGTTTGTTTACGAACTTTTTTACGGAAAATACCGTAAATCCACAATAAGCGCCCCCCTCCCCTCTCGACTAAGCCCCCCCCCCCCCCCCGTAAGCGCCCCTCCTAGAGAAAGGTGCGCTTATTTGAGGTTTTACGTTAAACGCTGTGTAAATACCAAGTCTAATGCACAACTTGGCCAAGATTTCCAAGCGGCTAACATTTAATACCTAAACATATTTTTTTATTTTTTACACTCTACCGTATCCCAGGCGGACATAGAGAAGCGCCAGCTGCTCAGAGAAATGGCAGACTGTGACAATGACTTTTGTGACGACAGTAGCAGCCAATCGAACATTATTGACGGGGCGCAAAATTACGACGATTCACAAGAGAATTCCGAAAATAATATCGACCCTGTCACTCCAAAAGCCCTGGAATTTTCCTCCCCCAATGAGAATTTGAGTAAAAATAAGTCAGAAATACCCGAAAAACTCGACGTCTCGACGCAAGCCGATTTGGAACCGAATGTGGGTGCGATTTGGGTGCAATTTCGTTGTGTAAAACTCGAAAAAAGTCAAAATTGTATTCAAACTTGTAGAAAGTCGAGATTGTGCCACCCGTCGCTGTCACAAATGCTACTCTCTCCACGGGCAGGAGGTCCTCTGTAACTGAGGTGGGAATTTTGAATTTTTTTGCCAAGAAATTGTGCGAAATTTAGAAATTTCTAAATTCAAATTTGCCAATTTAAGCCCAGCAACGACGGCAGTCCAGCCGCCTTGTCTTCGAGCGACCTCAAGGCGCAACTGGCGGAAAAGGTGCGAATTTTTGTAGATTTTGCAATTTTGAACGCGTGCAGGAGTCCCTGCAAAGAAGCTCTCCCGCCCAGTAGATGGTATGGTGTTGTATCGGCGTGTTTATCCTCTGGAATTTAGAAATTTAGAACTTTTGGGGACTGAAATAGCCAAGAATCACAAAAGTCGACCAAATACTGTACCTAGTTTTTTTTTTTTTTTTTGTTTTTTTTTTTTTTTTTTTTTTTTTTTTTTTTTTGTTTTTTTATTTTGTTTTTTTTTTTGTTTTTTTTTTTTTATTTTTTTTTATTTTTTTGTTTAGTTGTTTTTTTTTTTCTTTTTTTTTTTTTTTTTTTTTTTCATATGAGTGGTCTGACGGATGGTGTCTTTCTGCCTATGGTGTCTTTCTAGAAAGTCGATTTTTTTAATTTTCTCAAATTTTTGAACTGCCTACGCGAAGCAAATAAGGCTTTCCACAATCTTGTCCGTTTTCGGTGCGCTCGAAATTGCGCAAATTCCGTCTCAAGACATTTACACTTAATATTACGCAATATTTACGCAGGACGTGGAAATTCGCGACCTGAACGACTATCTGGAGCAGGCGGGCGAGGAATACACCAAATCCCAAGGGAGAATAGGCGAATTGGAGGCGGAAATCGACAAGCTGAAAGAGACACTGGCACGGAAGAGTCAGGTGGGGTTATTGATTGTATGTACTACAGTGTGGGTGTGGAATGGAGGAGTGTGGTGCTACTGATGTCTCCCATTAGCACCCCACGCCACTTGGGGACTCATTCGCTTCCTCCCCCTTCCTTACTCTCCCTGCTCCCCCCCCCCCCCCCCCCCCCTCCACCGCCCACCCTTTCAAACAACTACACCAACCAACAACTACACCAACCAACAACTACACCAACTAACCAACCCCCCCCCCCCCCCCCCCAATTCCAGGAACTCTTGCAGCGCTCGCTCCACCAGTCGACAGGTGGGCGCACCCCTCCAACTGGGACCCCCTAGGAGGACCCCCCGCAGGCGGCACTCCCTCCAACAGATGGAACCCTGCTGGCTTGCAGCAGCTGGGGCGCTTGCTCCTTCTTTACCGTCAGGCAGGGCTCGAGCACCGTCCTGCAATCTACGGCTACGGTGGCGAACAGCACCTTCAAGACCGCCCCGGGGCATGCTTCGCAGGTGGATGGGATTTGCGCGCGAATTTGAAATTTTTGTTTTGGTGCGCTGTGGGGGAACCGAAATTTTTGCCACCGCCGCCCCCCCCCCCCCCCCCACTTCCCCTTCCCCTGACGAGCCAACGGGCAACATTGGGAAACATTCTTCCCTAAACTGGGTACAATTTTCGTCTGCGGTGGTATTTTTGAACGTCTTGAATGGGTCTTCTTGACAGTTGTCACGCATCTATTAGTCTCGCCTTTGGAGAGCATCAAGAACGCACGTTCTTGCTACACCCCCCCCCCCCCCCAGCCCCCCCCCCCCCCCCCCCCCCACAACCCCCTTCGAACAAATGAATTTCAGGAAAGTTCCCCCCTACCGGGGGGGTAAGGACAGGTGAATTTGTTCGCCCTAAAGAAGACTGATGATGAACAGGCTGTGTATCTCAGATGACTTCGGGCCCTCTACTACACGAACAAATTCAGCGTGCTCTGTTCACGCGCACGGCGCTTATCACGTGCGCACAACGTACATGCGGAGTACGCTATCTACCATTATCAAAACGTGTGTGCTTCAGTGCCTGCCACCGCATCTCACACAACACAATGCCTGCACTCAGCGCAACGCGAGGGTGGCGGACCCCATGCTCTAACCACCCACTTTGACCGCTCAACCATGCACGCAAGCAGAGGGCTTCACATGCTAACAGAGCTTCTGAAGGTATTAACGTTGGTAAATGCACATTCTGCACTAATGCTGGGTAAGCGCTTTGCAGTACACACACAAACGACAAACAAAGAGACCCATAATTTGGTGAGAGTTGGGCACCCATATACAGAGCACGCTGAATTTGTTCGTGTAGTAGAGGGCCCGAAGTCATCTGAGATACACAGCCTGTTCATCATCAGTCTTCTTTAGGGCGAACAAATTCACCTGTCCTTACCCCCCAGTAGGGGGGAACTTTCCTGAAATACACACCCTGTCCATGTCCACGAAGTGGACACCTTCAGCGGGAGGGGGGGGGGGGGGGTCGGGGTTGGGGGGGGGGGGGGGGGGGGGGGGAGGGGTTCCTCCTCACGGACAGGTTTGCAGGAGTGGGTAGCATTGAGGTCATGAGCAAAGGGCAGATCGAATCCAGAAATGGGATTCGTGTTCAGCGACGTTGGAAAACCCCAGAAACAACTGTCAACTCGATTTTGAAATTTTCGGCCCAGGACTCAAAAATCCATACTACTCGACGGGACTTTTGTCACCGCGTAACTATTTGCTGGGGTGACTTAGAACGATGAAATGTTTTACACATTTATTCACCCTATGGTACTCTTTGCCGGACAACTTCGCTTGGCGCCCCAGCCTGCACCAGTAGAGCTCGGCCGTCTTGAGTGGGACTTAGCCAAAATTTCGGCCATTTTTTAGCACTCCGACCCCAAAAGGGGCGGAGTGCTATAGTGGAGCTGCTCCCGATCAAAATTTTTGCCCCAAGATTTCCCGCGCGTGGTTCACCCGATTTGGACGGGGTTTTTTTTAATCGATAGCTCTCGAGGGATAGTAGGTGTGGACGGACCTTCGTTTTTTCGCGTAGTGGGAAAATTTCGAGAAAAATTCAAAAATTTGAAAATTTACTTACTGGAGAGGTGTTCACCCAGCTGGAATTTCTGGAATAGTTGGTCGATTTTGACGCCCTTTGGATATGTTATAGTACTCGACGAGACGAACAGGGGAAAAAAATCCCGAGCCAATCGGCCTACGCGTTCTCGGGTTACGGTAGCCGAAAGTGGTTTTTTGACAAAAATTTGCCTTTAAAAAATCCTAGTAAATCAGGGAGTTGTTGGATCGGGCCAGATATCTCCAATCGGCAAGATTATGATGTTCTCTTTCGTTTAAGACCAAAATCGCCGAAATCCGCCGCGGAAATCTTGAGTTATGATTTGGCAACGGGTCTCCATCGGGGGTCGAAAATTCCAATTTTTGACTTTCTGCCGTTTTAGCGCCCGATTGCGATGATTTATGGCCAAATGGACTGCACCACGCGATTCCCCGTTGAAAACTGATCCGGAATCAATTTTCAAAAATATTTTTTCGGCTACCGTACCCCGGCCGCGTCCAAAATTCGAATTTCCACCCGGGTGGTCAAAATCAATGTTGGAGTCGATCCCGGTGCTTTCGAGGTCGCTGATGCCGAATCTGGCGTTATTTTGGCGTTTTGGATCAAGATTGGCGAGTTTTGGTCGAAAATCGACCTACCGTAGCCCTACGTCGACGAAACTGAGAGTGTGGTAATTGTACGGTTGAAGTGTCGATTCTAGAGTATTTCGCGGCGAGGAACGCGAATTCGCTATTGGTTTCTCCATTTTGTGTCGATTTTGCCATCAAACAGCCACTTTCCTAATGCCGAAATTCAAATTAGAATGCAACTTTTACTGTACTCTCCTCAAACTATTTGCAACTTAAACTTGCGCGCGCATTCAAACTCAAAATCAATGTTGGAGTCGATCCCGGTGCTTTCGAGGTCGCTGATGCCGAATCTGGCGTTATTTTGGCGTTTCGGATCAAGATTGGCGAGTTTTTGTCGAAAATCGACCTACCGTAGCCCTACATTGATGAAACTCATAGTGAGGTGATTGTAGGTTTGAAATGTCGATTCTAGGGTATTTCGCGGCGAGGAACGCGAATTCGCTATTGGTTTCTCAATTTGGTGTCGATTTTGCCTTCAAACAGCCACTTTCCTAACCCCCTGGTTCCCGTTCCTGGGGTCGTTGCCCCGCTTACGTAAACAGGACCAAGGAGACGTTTGCTCCCGCTTATACTTGGCTTATCCCTCCCGTTTATGTGTTTGGTCCCGCGGAAACACGTTTTGCCCCGTTTAAAAACCGTTGGTCCTGTTTATGTTTGGTCCCGTTCATCGCTTGACCGTTCCAGGCATTCCCCTGCTCCCGGGCACATAACCGGGATCAAACGCCATGGCTGGTCCCGCTTATTTGGCAGGAGCCCTAAGAAATTACTAAGTAACTGTCCCGTTTATTTTAATCGGGAGCTGGATACCTTCGTTGATCCCGTTTATAGACCTTTGATCCCGTTCTCTTCTCGTTCCACCATCCCATGGATAAACGGGATCAAACGTCGTTTGATCCCGTCTAATTGGGGTTGGAGAGGCGGTGGGGAGGCTCTTTTCCCCGCACCGAAGGTGGCACCTCGCCGGGCCCTAAAGTGGTCAGGCTGCTCCCGCTTATGTCCCCGCTCCTCTGATAAACGGGATCAGGAACGCCTCTGTTTAATCCCGTTTATGTAATCGGGACCAGGGTTTGATCCCGTTTATGGGTTTTCTGATCCCGGTTTTTGGCACTCCTCCCCTCCAAAAGGGAGGAGTGCTATAGTGATGGTGCGGATTCTGTGTAAATTCAAACGCTCATAAGTCGGGCTAGAGTTGGCCGATCGGGGCGAATTTTTTTTTATTCGATATGTCTCGGAAATGCGCAGTGTGCATCGAAGGTCTCGACTTCCGTCCCGGACCCGATTTTTGGCAAGTTGCCAAAAACCCGGTTTTTTGGCCTCCGGCGGACTTTGGACGCTTAGAATAGTGTTCTGGTAGAACGTAGCGAGACGAGCTTTGGGCCGAATATGTAAAAGACATTGGGCTATCCGAATGGTGGGGGCGCCGCCGGGCTGGGTCCGGTCATCCCGGGCCGGGTAGCAAAAACCCGGTTTTTCGACCCAAAAATAGGGTTCGCGGCCCCCGCTGTAAGTGTTTTATTTTTAAAGGAGAAGTTCTAGTTTATTGAAAACTGGCACATCTAAGATAGTCAATGCGCGCACCGCATTGTTGAATCCGGGCAGATGTACCCCGGGCTGGGAAATATTGCCCAAAGTTGGGTTCCGGGGTTCCGGGTAAAACTTCGGTCCGGCGTAACTTTTGATGGGGTGCTCATATCGAGATTGGACAAACACCATTCGATAGAGCTCGGCGAGGTCTATAAATGTGTAGTAGGTCACTTCTTTCGGAGAGGCCCAAATTTTGTGCGAAAATCGGACAAATCGATTTTTCAGTCAAAATTCAGAAGTGGCGCGTTTCCTATTTTTGACTGCGTGGATCGATTCCGACGATATTAGCAGGGTTTGTGAGGCTTACAAGTATCTTCATAGGTTTTGAATTTCACGTTTCGGCGGGAGCAATTTTTTGGTGAAATTCACATTTTTCCTACAAATTTTCGGTATTTCGGTGTAAAGTGGGGTCAGTCGAGACATTTTGGTATCAATTGGACTTTCACGTGATAGAGCATCAAAAGATACGTTGTTTTTGTTATAAGCACTTTTTTCGTCCGACGCGTATTTTGGCAGGAAATTTGGATTCAAAATTTTGGTTGCTCGATTTGTTCAGGGCACCTACTGTGTAAGTACTCGATTCCGGCTTTTCGGGGACGCTGATCACGAATCTGACATTGATTTTTCGTTTTGATCTGTGGGACCATATCTGAAGAATTTGCTTGCCACCATACATGCCCTCAAGTAGAAAAGCCTGGTTGTGTCAGTTCAGCTGAAGCTCAGGTGTGTTGTATGTCGAATGTGGGGTGTTGGAGGGTGACGATTCCGAATTTGCTATTAGTTTTGCGATCGGAATGGCCAGTAAGTCTCACTGACATGTCTCGTTGATCAATGGGCAGCATGCTTCAACTCCCAAGGTTCTTCTGAAAGAGGGGAGGAGTGCCCGAGGGGCTCTGCCCCCGTCTACTAATCTTGTTTATAATCAGGACCAAGGAGGCATCACTCCTGTTTATTCCAAAAAGTGGGAACGGGAACCAAGAGGTTGCTGAAAATCAAAATTTGAATGGAACCGTAGTACCGTGCTCATTTCGGGCGCATTCGAACTTTTGAATACGAAGGATCGTCTTCAGTGTTTGCGGCGCTGTTTCGCTTTGTGTGCATGCCAGGACCAACGCACGGAATCGCGTCCGAATTTTTTGTTTTACCTGGTGCCCATTCTTCCACTATGTGGTTCAGGCTCGCACTGATTTTGTCGTTTTGTCATGAGTTGTTTGCGACTGGGATGGTGTGTCGTGCGTAAAGTACGTAGCTTCCGTGCGAAATCCAGCGCCAGCAGTGAGTGTTTCGAACAGTCTATGCTGTGTGTTTTGTTCACAGAGCTGTAGTTTCTTGAGGCACAATCGCGTTTTGCGTGCAAACGTGTCCCTGCCGCGCGCCCGCGTTCAACGTAGTTGCCTTCGTTTTGCGTGGTCTTACATATTATGTAGACGTGGCGGCGTCTAGAAGAACTTGACTGTTCCGTCCCTTGTTGAAATTTCCTCGTGTAGGCCCCTCCGGGTTGCCTGCACCTATGCTGTTGAGGCATAAAATCACAGTGCCTACATAGTTGCTGACTGTTGCTGCATTTTGCCATTGTGGTTTGCTCGAAACAAACGCCGCAGAAGAATTTGTACTGACACCTGTTGGAGAGACGTGCATTCCAGTTGACTGACGAATACGCAAAGCATACACACAGTTGAGTTTGGGCATGCTTTCTCCCGTTCGGGTCGGAGTGCTTCGATGCAGGGACTCCTGCACGTTTCCCTTGTTTAATCGGGCCCCACGGCCGCAACACTTAACCGACCCCGTTGATTTTTCAATACAAAAAATGCCATTACTAGACAATTCTAACGAGCCATCAACCACTCTCCTAGCTAGTACCGTTCGCGAGAACGAGGCCGAAAACATGGCAATCAGTACAAGATCACTGAATTTTTCGACAGTTTATGTTTAATATCTCGGGAATCACTCAACCGATTGGGCTGAAATTTTAGCACAATACTTCACGTTACTATGAACATCTATGGTGAATATTTCAGCCCGATCGGTTAAGTCTACCTATATGACGTAGTACTAACCCCTAGTCCCCGGGGGCGCACTGGCCCCCGGCCGAACAAATTGGGTTGAGCGCTTACGCGCTCAACCCGATACTAATTTCGCGTTGACATTGTCTTTTTTGCGTTTCTCAGGCCCCCTCCTCACAGCAGTCGATGCTGGCCAACCTCAGTCCCATAAGGGAGGGGGGTAGCGCCGGAGGGGGACCCCCCGCTGGGACGCCCCCCAAGGGGCCCCAGCTGCGCCTGAACGACCGCCCGCTGCTACGCTCGCCCCGCGGGGGGCCGCAGGGCCCAGCCCCTCCGAAGGGGACCCCCTCCACCCTTGGGAAGAAGAATAAACACGCCACGACAACCAATAATAGCAACACGCCCACGCCGAAATTCTCGCGCCAATTTCAAAAACTGGTGAAATACAACCACGCCTTCGCACTGCGGGCGGCCGCTTTGCCCACGGTGAAGCATAGACACGAGACGGGAAGCCTGTACACCTTCAGTAGGACTTCCGGCAAGGCGTTGTTCGCGTCTAGTGCCACGAAGGTGGGTGAATATACAGCCCCCCCCCCCCCCCCTCCAGTATCCCCCCCCCCCCCCCCACCCCCTCGTCACCTCACTTTTGTCCCCTTTAGCCGATTTCACCAACGTACAATCCTAGAATTCTACTCTGACATTGGTTGAGCATATTTTGAAATCAACTTCGTTCATTGGTCGAATTGCCACTTCAATTGCAGGTACTATCGGCTCCTGAGTGTCCCCCACCTCCCACCACCCCTCACCTCCCCTTAACCTCTTCCACCCCTCCCCCCCCCCCTCCCCCCCTCTCCCGCCCAACCCCCACCAAACAACGTCAGTGTAATTTCACACAATTTCAGCGCGCCGCCGACAAACGTCTCTCCATGGCGAAAATGCGGTTCGCGGCAGTTGGGCCCCAGGCGAAAAATAACGGCAAAAGGCGTCGAAATAGCGCTCTTATTAACCCTAAGTGGACCGCTGTGGCGCAAAAAGGCAAAATCCCCCCTAAGGAAAGGGTTAAGGCGAAAAATACCCTGGCTTGCGCTAGAAGTGAGGGTAAAGCTTGGCTTGTTGTTATTATTATTGTTTATTGTAAAGTTATTGTAGTGATTTAACTCTTTAGACAACCGCACTCACGTTTTGGACACCGCCGAACTTATAAAGCAAACGGGTAAGGAATATCTAGCGTTTGAATATGTAGCTTTGAATTTCGCGCGGCGGTGCTCTTGGGTGGTGGTGTTGTTGTCCCCGCTCGTGGGTGCGTGGTCGTTGTTGTCCGCTCCGCGCGGCCCCCTCCGTCCGTCCGTGCGTCTGCTATGGGTGTCTGTGTGTCCCTGTGTGTCCATAAATCCAGCCCCCCCTCACAGCAACGCAATAGAAGGAACTCTACGCAATGAAACTTACACAGATTTAAGACCAATGTCTTGGCACATCAGATACCAATTTTCAGCGTCATACACCCGGTCACGCAGGAATTATTGCGCGAAACGCAAAATTAGTCGCGGCTGTTGGCCCTCGTGGAGGAGGCCGCCCAGCAGGAAAAGGAGCTGGCGCGCCCTGATTTGATGTCGGCCGATCGACTTTGCTTCGATCGTTCGCATGCGTGCTACGAGATACAATCTTTGTTTTGAGAACCATTCGAAAGCTTGTTTGTCCTCTCAGAATGGTACAAGTCGCATCAAATTAGCTCCAGTGTAGCGAAAGTTGTATCCCACAGAAAGCCAGCGAGTCGTTGAGAAATTGACCAATTTTTGAGTTTTTGCGCCACAATTTCCGCATGAGTCGGCGTGTGTGACGCTGGAAAATTCGTATGAGATGTGCAAGACATTGACCTTTAACCTGTGCAAGTTTCACTGCGTAGAGTTTTCTACAGCTTGCTGTGGATGGGGGGGCTGGATTTTTGGGACCCCCGGTACTCCACAAAAAAGTGTGGAGTATAGCGTTTGTGCGCGAAAGCAGAAACTGAGTCAACGGCGTTCGCGCGTGAAGCGGCCGATCGTTCCAAACGGTCTTTTGCGTTGGGTAGGCCTCTTAAGTGGGCATGGGTGCCCCAAACGGGGGCACGCTCCCCATCCGTTGGCGGGAAATCCCAAAATTTAAGTTTTCAAAGGACTGGAAAATGGGTTAGACAGGTAGAACTCGAAAAAGTTGCATATAATGGTATATACCATATCTTTTGATATCTGCTTTTGAGGATGTTGTGGTACTCGATAGTGCCGAACGCGCGCAAAAAAAAGAATTGGATCGCTACTTTTTATACTCCACAAAAAAGTGTGGATGGAGTATATAGCGATTGTGCGCGAAACGCAGTAATTTGGACCGGATGGCGTTCGCTCGTGAAACGGCCGATTTGCAAACGGTCTTTTGCGTTGGGTAGGCCTAGTGGGTGGGCAACCCTTTGCACGACATATGGGGCCACGCTGCGAGACCCCGGGAAAGTCAAAACTTTAGAGTTTCAAAGTACTGAAAAATGGGTCAAATAGGTAGACTTAACCGATCGGGCTGAAATATTCACCATAGATGTTCATAGTAACGTGAAGTATTGTGCTAAAATTTCAGCCCAATCGGTTGAGTGATTCCCGAGATATTAAACATAAACTGTTGAAAAATTCAGTGATCTTGTACTGATTGCCATGTTTTCGGCCTCGTTCTCGCGAACGGTACTAGCTAGGAGAGTGGTTGATGGCTCGTTAGAATTGTCTAGTAATGGCATTTTTTGTATTGAAAAATCAACGGGGTCGGTTAAGTGTTGCGGCCGTGGGGCCCGATTAAACAAGGGAAACGTGCAGGAGTCCCTGCATCGAAGCACTCCGACCCGAACGGGAGAAAGCATGCCCAAACTCAACTGTGTGTATGCTTTGCGTATTCGTCAGTCAACTGGAATGCACGTCTCTCCAACAGGTGTCAGTACAAATTCTTCTGCGGCGTTTGTTTCGAGCAAACCACAATGGCAAAATGCAGCAACAGTCAGCAACTAATGTAGGCACTGTGATTTTATGCCTCAACAGCATAGGTGCAGGCAACCCGGAGGGGCCTACACGAGGAAATTTCAACAAGGGACGGAACAGTCAAGTTCTTCTAGACGCCGCCACGTCTACATAATAAGACCACGCAAAACGAAGGCAACTACGTTGAACGCGGGCGCGCGGCAGGGACACGTTTGCACGCAAAACGCGATTGTGCCTCAAGAAACTACAGCTCTGTGAACAAAACACACAGCATAGACTGTTCGAAACACTCACTGCTGGCGCTGGATTTCGCACGGAAGCTACGTACTTTACGCACGACACACCATCCCAGTCGCAAACAACTCATGACAAAACGACAAAATCAGTGCGAGCCTGAACCACATAGTGGAAGAATGGGCACCAGGTAAAACAAAAAATTCGGACGCGATTCCGTGCGTTGGTCCTGGCATGCACACAAAGCGAAACAGCGCCGCAAACACTGAAGACGATCCTTCGTATTCAAAAGTTCGAATGCGCCCGAAATGAGCACGGTACTACGGTTCCATTCAAATTTTGATTTTCAGCAACCTCTTGGTTCCCGTTCCCACTTTTTGGAATAAACAGGAGTGATGCCTCCTTGGTCCTGATTATAAACAAGATTAGTAGACGGGGGCAGAGCCCCTCGGGGCACTCCTCCCCTCTTTCAGAAGAACCTTGGGAGTTGAAGCATGCTGCCCATTGATCAACGAGACATGTCAGTGAGACTTACTGGCCATTCCGATCGCAAAACTAATAGCAAATTCGGAATTGTCACCCTCCAATACCCCACATTCGACATACAACACACCTAGCTTCAGCTGAACTGACACAACCAGGTTTTCTACTTGAGGGCATGTATGGTGGCAAGCAAATTCTTCAGATATGGTCCCACAGATCAAAACGAAAAATCAATGTCAGATTCGTGATCAGCGTCCCCGAAAAGCCGGAATCGAGTACTTACACAGTAGGTGCCCTGAACAAATCGAGCAACCAAAATTTTGAATCCAAATTTCCTGCCAAAATACGCGTCGGACGAAAAAAGTGCTTATAACAAAAACAACGTATCTTTTGATGCTCTATCACGTGAAAGTCCAATTGATACCAAAATGTCTCGACTGACCCCACTTTACACCGAAATACCGAAAATTTGTAGGAAAAAATGTGAATTTCACCAAAAAATTGCTCCCGCCGAAACGTGAAATTCAAAACCTATGAAGATACTTGTAAGCCTCACAAACCCTGCTAATATCGTCGGAATCGATCCACGCAGTCAAAAATAGGAAACGCGCCACTTCTGAATTTTGACGAAAAATCGATTTGTCCGATTTTCGCACAAAATTTGGGCCTCTCCGAAAGAAGTGACCTACTACACATTTATAGACCTCGCCGAGCTCTATCGAATGGTGTTTGTCCAATCTCGATATGAGCACCCCATCAAAAGTTACGCCGGACCGAAGTTTTACCCGGAACCCCGGAACCCAACTTTGGGCAATATTTCCCAGCCCGGGGTACATCTGCCCGGATTCAACAATGCGGTGCGCGCATTGACTATCTGAGATGTGCCAGTTTTCAATAAACTAGAACTTCTCCTTTAAAAATAAAACACTTACAGCGGGGGCCGCGAACCCTATTTTTGGGTCGAAAAACCGGGTTTTTGCTACCCGGCCCGGGCATGACCGGACCCAGCCCGGCGGCGCCCCCACCATCGGATAGCCCAATGTCTTTTACATATTCGGCCCAAAGCTCGTCTCGCTACGTTCTACCAGAACACTATTCTAAGCGTCCAAAGTCCGCCGGAGGCCAAAAAACCGGGTTTTTGGCAACTTGCCAAAAATCGGGTCCGGGACGGAAGTCGAGACCTTCGATGCACACTGCGCATTTCCGAGACATATCGAATAAAAAAAAATTCGCCCCGATCGGCCAACTCTAGCCCGACTTATGAGCGTTTGAATTTACACAGAATCCGCACCATCACTATAGCACTCCTCCCTTTTGGAGGGGGAGGAGTGCCAAAAACCGGGATCAGAAAACCCATAAACGGGATCAAACCCTGGTCCCGATTACATAAACGGGATTAAACAGAGGCGTTCCTGATCCCGTTTATCAGAGGAGCGGGGACATAAGCGGGAGCAGCCTGACCACTTTAGGGCCCGGCGAGGTGCCACCTTCGGGTGCGGGGAAAAGAGCTCCCCACCGCCTCTCCAACCCCAATTAGACGGGATCAAACGACGTTTGATCCCGTTTATCCATGGGATGGTGGAACGAGAAGAGAACGGGATCAAAGGTCTATAAACGGGATCAACGAAGGTATCCAGCTCCCGATTAAAATAAACGGGACAGTTACTTAGTAATTTCTTAGGGCTCCTGCCAAATAAGCGGGACCAGCCATGGCGTTTGATCCCGGTTATGTGCCCGGGAGCAGGGGAATGCCTGGAACGGTCAAGCGATGAACGGGACCAAACATAAACAGGACCAACGGTTTTTAAACGGGGCAAAACGTGTTTCCGCGGGACCAAACACATAAACGGGAGGGATAAGCCAAGTATAAGCGGGAGCAAACGTCTCCTTGGTCCTGTTTACGTAAGCGGGGCAACGACCCCAGGAACGGGAACCAGGGGGTTAGGAAAGTGGCTGTTTGAAGGCAAAAGCGACACAAATTGGAGAAACCAATAGCGAATTCGCGTTCCTCGCCGCGAAATACCCTAGAATCGACATTTCAAACCTACAGTACAATCACCTCACTATGAGTTTCATCAATGTAGGGCTACGGTAGGTCGATTTTCGACCACCCCCCGCCAATCTTGATCCACAACGCCAAAATAACGCCAGATTCGGCATCAGCGACCTCGAAAGCACCGGGATCGACTCCAACGTTGATTTTGAGTTTGAATGCGCGCGCAAGTTTAAGTTGCAAATAGTTTGAGGAGAGTACAGTAAAAGTTGCATTCTAATTTGAATTTCGGCATTAGTAAAGTGGCTGTTTGATGGCAAAATCGACACAAAATGGAGAAACCAATAGCGAATTCGCGTTCCTCGCCGCGAAATACTCTAGAATCGACACTTCAACCGTACAATTACCACACTCTCAGTTTCGTCGACGTAGGGCTACGGTAGGTCGATTTTCGACCAAAACTCGCCCATCTTGATCCAAAACGCCAAAATAACGCCAGATTCGGCATCAGCGACCTCGAAAGCACCGGGATCGACTCCAACGTTGATTTTGACCACCCGGGGGGAAATTCGAATTTTGGACCGCGGCCGGGGTACGGTAACCGAAAAAATATTTTCTGAAAATCGATTCCGGATCAGTTTTCAACGGGAAATCGCGTGCGCAGTTCATTTGGCCATAAATCATCGCAATCGGGCGCTAAAACGGCAGAAAGTCAAAAATTGGAATTTTCGACCCCCGATGGAGACCCGTTGCCAAATCATAACTGGAATATTTCCGGCGGCGGATTTCGGCGGTTTTGGCTTTAAACGAAAGAGAACATGATAATCTTGCCGATTGGAGATATCTGGCCCGATCCAACAACTCCCTGATTTACTAGGATTTTTTAAAGGCAAATTTTTGTCAAAAAACCACTTTCGGCTACCGTAACCCGAGAACGCGTAGGCCGATTGGGCTGGATTTTTTTCCCTGTTTTTCGTCTCGTCGTATAACGATAACATATCCAAAGGGCGTCAAAATCGACCAACTATTCCAGAAATTCCAGCTGGGTGAACACCTCTCCAGTAAGTAAATTTTCAAATTTTGAATTTTTCTCGAAGTTTTCCCACTACGCGAAAAAACGAAGTTTCGTCCACACCTACGATCCCTCGAGAACTATCCATTAAAAAAAAAACCCCGTCCAAATCGGGTGAACCACGCGCGAGAAATCTTGGGGCAAAAATTTTGATCGGGAGCAGCTCCATAGCACTCCGCCCCTTTTGGGGTCGGAGTGCTAAAAAATGGCCCAAATTTTGGCTAAGTTCGATCAAGACGGCCGAGCTCTACTGGTGCAGGCTGGGGGGCGAAGCGAAGTTGTCCGGCAAAGAGTACGATAGGGCGAATAAATGTGTAAAACATTTCATCGTTCTAAGTCACCCCAGCAAATAGTTACGCGGTGACAAAAGTCCCGTCGAGTAGTATGGATTTTTGAGTCCTGGGCCAAAATTTCAAAATCGAGTTGACAGTTGTTTCTGGGGTTTTCCACGTCGACGAACACGAATCCCATTTCTGGATTCGATCTGCCCTTTGCTCATGACCTCAATGCTACCCACTCCTGCAAACCTGTCCGTGAGGAGGAACCCCTCCCCCCCACCCCCCCAACCCCCACCCCCCCCCCCCCCTCCCGCTGTAGGGTGTCCACTTCGTGGACATGGACAGGGTGTGTATTTCAGGAAGTTCCCCCCGCACCGGGGGTAGGGACAGGTGAATTTGTTCGCCCTAAAGAAGACTGATGATGAACAGGCTGTGTATCTCAGATGACTTCGGGCCCTCTACTACACGAACAAATTCAGCGTGCTCCTGCACAATGGTGCTCACTCTCACCAAATTATGGGTCTCTTTGTTTGTCGTTTGTGTGTGTACTGCAAAGCGCTTACCCAGCATTAGTGCAGAATGTGCATTTACCAACGTTAATACCTTCAGAAGCTCTGTTAGCATGTGAAGCCTTTCTGCTTGCGTGCATGGTTGAGCGGTCAAAGTGGGTGGTTAGAGCATGGGGTCCGCCACCCTCGCGTTGCGCTGAGTGCAGGCATTGTGTTGTGTGAGATGCGGTGGCAGGCACTGAAGCACACACGTTTTGATAATGGTAGATAGCGTACTCCGCATGTACGTTGTGCGCACGTGATAAGCGCCGTGCGCGTGAACAGAGCACGCTGAATTTGTTTGTGTAGTAGAGGGCCCGAAGTCATCTGAGATACACAGCCTGTTCATCATCAGTCTTCGGGAGGGCGAACAAATTCACCTGTCCTTACCCCCCCGGTAGGGGGGAACTTTCCTGAAATTCATTTGTTCTAAGGGGGGGGAGGGGGGGGGGGGGTCGAGACTGGGGGTGTCCCTTCTAGCAAGAACGTGCGTTCTTGATGCTCTCCAAAGGCGAGACTAATAGATGCGTGACAACTGTCAAGAAGACCCATTCAAGACGTTCAAAAATACCACCGCAGACGAAAATTGTACCGAGTTTAGGGAAGAATGTTTCCCAATGTTGCCCGTTGGCTCGTCCGATAGGGAAGGGGAAGTGGGGGGGGGGGGGGCGGCGGTAGCAAGAATTTCGCTTCCCCCTCATCGCACCAATAACAAAAATTTCAAATTCGCGCGCAAATCCCATCCACCTGCGAAGCATGCCCCGGGGCGGTCTTGAAGGTGCTGTTCGCCACCGTAGCCGTAGATTGCAGGACGGTGCTCGAGCCCTGCCTGACGGTAAAGAAGGAGCAAGCGCCCCAGCTGCTGCAAGCCAGCAGGGTTCCATCTGTTGGAGGGAGTGCCGCCTGCGGGGGGTCCTCCGAGGGGGTCCCAGTTGGAGGGGTGCGCCCACCTGTCGACTTGGTGGAGCGAGCGCTGGCAAGAGTTCCTGGAA
>JASAMZ010012620.1:0-15083 GCA_030248115.1 Linhomoeus sp. GSCO2_2 | reverse complement strand
GGAGTCACTATGCGTAGGAGTTGAAATTTGTGGAGTATACTGCGTCCCCTGGACGACTTGCCTGGTTACTCTAAGCTTGTTCAGTGCCTGCTGGAGAGCTTCAGGTGGAGTTCTCTGGTGGCGCTGGGACTGCCCCACGCGACGATGGAGGATACAGAATTGAACAGCTTCTTCATACCCAAAGGCTGTGTGGTCATGGTCAACCTGTGGGCCCATCACCACAATCCCACACACTTCCCTCAGCCCCACCAGTTCAGACCTGAGAGATTCCTCAAGGACAACGGTCAACTGGGTTAGCGTACAGGGTCTTTCGAACTCCAGACCCCCTCCACAGCACGCTGTGAAAAAGCTAGCAAGGTCATACCTGCACACATCATACCTTTATGTCTTCGCAACTCGGATGCCAAAATTCAGCACTCTACCTCGACCCACGCGCAAATGCGAGCGCGAAACGCAACATCGGTAAAAATTGACGACCGAGCCACCTTTTGGCGGCGGCGGCTCGCGCGTGAGGCACTCTATTGCGGCTGGCAAATTCGCATTTGAAAGGGAACACAATAAGCTTTAAAATGACGCTAGAATGACTTTCGTACCTTACACCAATCTTCCTTTTACACAACGTGCTGTGGAGGGGGGGGGGGGAGTCTGGAGTTTCGAAAGACCCGGTAAGTTTGCCAGTCTTAGGACACGTCGTTTGAAACTCTCGCTGCGCTCTTTCATGCGATGTGAAAATTTTTCCAATTTGTATGGCACGCTTCGCTCGTCTGCGTCTGAATTGAAATGGCTGGACTTGGACCTTCTTCAATAGACACTCACCGACTGCAATGTACGGATCTACCGTAGTGCATGTGTACCGTACATTGCAGACCACGAGATGGCCGAACGCATCCAGCCCTTCTCAGTGGGCAAACGTCGCTGCGTGGGAGAGAGCTTTGCCCGTCAGGAGCTCTTTCTCCTTCTGGCCAAGACGCTGCACAAGTTCCACATACACGCCCCCCATGGAGTGGACCCTTTCGGCTGGCGAGAGGGCTTCGTGCGCGCACCCCTGGAACTTGAGCTGGCCTTTCGCTGTCGTGAATGATTCATTGTATGCAGTATGTGCACACTCAATGAGATTCGATGTCTTGTTGCGTTGCGATACGCAGTGAAGTGGTGTGATAACATGTATGCAATGTAGCCGTGATGTAAGTAATTCGGTGGGTAGTTCGACCAGTACCTAGGCTATTGCGCTTTTCCTGACGGTTTGGACTGACTTTTCTGACACGCGAGCAGGGAAGAACTCAACGTTGAAGAAAGGGCCTGTTTTCTGGCGTGATCAGCTCTTGGCGCGACCGCAGTAAAAGCAGGATCTTTGTCCGTTGTCGGGCGTCTGTCAGGCGACTAAAGAGGGGGGGGTGGGCTGTAGGAAGTAGGTTAGGGGTGGAGGCGAAAGGGTCCCAGCGACCGACGGGAACAACTGGCCCAAACACGGCGCACTTGTTCCAGGACGATCAAAATTGATGCCTCCAAAAGGCCCCTATGGTGTTTCGGGCTCTGCTCAGCTTTTTCACCCCCCACCCCCCCCATCCTTTAGTTGGCCTCTCTTCTCAGCTGCATCAGCTCCTTTCAAGATGAGAAGGGCCATTGCGCGCGCGCGCCTTCAAAAGGCCCGTCCCGCGCCAGCTGTGCGCCCTGTGTGTCGGAGGACGGCCACTTGCCAAGAGTAGCATACCAGCGGCTGAATGGGCCCGAGAGCCCTCCTCTTCCCCACAGGGGGCCGCCCTTCAATGGTCTCATCGCGCCCTGTCACTCAATCATAAGCCCCCACTGAACGGCGCCACAGTGCTGCGGGTGGTGGGAACGCCAGCCTAACTAACTAACAAAGAAGATGGCCAGCTCAGCGCGAGTTCTACTGTCTGTGACGCTGCTGGCCCAGGCTGCCGCCAGCTCCTTGGTGACGACTACAACCAGGCGTGGGCAGCAGCCAGGGCAATACAAGCAGGAGGCAGGGGAGGTGGGCATAACGAACGAGACGAATCGTCTCTTCGAGGACCTGCTGAGCGGCTACAACCGCCTGGTCAGACCCGTCGACTGGAACAATCAGACCATCGTCGTCTCATTCAAGCTCCACCTCTCCCAGCTTCTCAACGTGGTATGCAGTCGTGCACCTGTATAGTATGCTCCATCGATGAGGGAGTGACTAGGTAGTCGCTCAACACACGCACACACCGCACCACTTGCATCTCGTGCAAGATGAAGCTTCTCGTGATTTGCCTGTCCATCTTTTCAGCACATGAAGAACCAGATTATGGTGACCAACATCTGGCTGGAGCACGTGAGTTGTGCGAACGTCGAAATAGCAGTGTTTACGCACGTACGTCCACAATTCTGGGTAGTGATGGCAAATTTCAAAATTTGGAAACTGGGTTAGTACAGTTAAATATACCCAGTTTCCGATAAAACTGGGTGAGTAAAAGTTAATTTACCCAGTTTCTAAACTGGGTACCCAGTTAATTTCGGAAATTTCTGGGTAAGTAAAACGGGGTACGGCAGATTTTGGTGAATTCGAAACTGGGTAAGTAAAACTGAGTATACCCAGTTAAAATAAACTGGGTAGGTACAACTGGGTAAGTACTTACCCAGTTTTGGGTTGCCATCACTAGTTCTGGGACAGGGCAATAATGGCCCACAACAACTCCCAAACTGTTGCAGAGTTGGACGGACGTGCACCTGTCGTGGAATCCCAAAGAGTACGGCGGCCTCCAGGCCATCTACGTCCCTTCAGACAGAATCTGGCTACCCGACATCGTCCTCTACAACAAGTAGGTACACAGTACACACACACACACACACACACTGACATTATGTACACTGCATTGCCTACATGTACCCTAGCAGGTACTGTACATGCTTCAGTCTGTCGCTCTATGATCCTCTTGTCCACTGCCGTCTACTCGCTTACATAGGTTTGTTTGTGTCCTTTGCAGCGCGGACGGCAACTACCAAATCAACATCATGACGAAAGCAAGGATCTACTCAAACGGCACGGTCAACTGGACGCCGCCAGCGCGCTATCTCAGGTCTAATTAACCATATTAATTGTTTAGAGCGCCAACTGTATTGCTTGTGAGTTCAGCATGTGCCGCATAGAGATTCGCTACTTCCCATTCGACGAACAAGTCTGCGTCATGCGTTTCGGATCCTGGACTTACGGCGGTCTGGAGGTCAGTCCTGCGTTCAATATGCCACATCCTTTCGTCTAGAACCTACCTATACCACCACCCGACAATCAACTTGGGTCTTTAGAAACAAAATTTACCACAAAACAGAAAAGTTCAAGCGCTGACAAAATAGATGACAGTATCACTAATATCGGGATCGACCGGCAAATGTGTATGTATCTCCATCAATCTTAGTTGTAGCCAGAGCTCTTTCTTCTTGGTCGCGTGTGCAGGTGGACCTGCAGCACAAGGACAAGGAGTGGGAGAGGCGTCAGTTCAAGAGGGTGGTGAGGGAGGGCGGCCGACCAGACACCGAGTCCCAGTGGATTGTCGACAGGGGCGTCGACCTCAACAACTACTATCCCAACGTCGAGTGGGACATCATGCGCGTCCCAGCCATACGCAACATCAAAATGTATTGGGGTGGTGCGTGTGCGTGTGACTAAGCGTGCGTGCGTGCGTTTGTGCGTGATCGTAAGCCTGCGTGCGTGCGTGCGTGCGTGCGTGCGTGCGTGCGTGCGTGCGTGCGTGCGTGCGTGCGTGCGTGCGTGCGTGCGTGCGTGCGTGCGTGCGTGCGTGCGTGCGTGCGTGCGTGCGTGCGTGCGTGCGTGCGTGCGTGCGTGCGTGCGTGCGTGCGTGCGTGCGTGCGTGCGTGCGTGCGTGCGTGCGTGCGTGCGTGCGTGCGTGCGTGCGAGCGTGCGTGCGTGCGTGCGTGTAAGCGTGCGTGCCAGATGGGTATCTCTGCCACTTCTCAGGTACCCCTGTTGTTCCTCTCCCTTCGTGGACATCACCTGCGAGTTCCACATCCGGCGCAAGCGTCTCTTCTATATGGTGAACCTGATCTGGCCCTGCGTCAGCATCAGCGCCCTCACGGCCCTCGTCTTCTACCTGCCCAGCGACTGCGGAGAGAAGATCTCCCTCTCCATCTTCATTCTCATCTCACTCACCGTCTTCTTCCTTCTGCTCGGTGGGTGAACAATACATAGGCGCCTCTTCAACATATGTAGTCGCTAAACAGGCAGATTTTGAAAATTCTGCCCACAACAAGTGAACACGTCAGTCGGGTGGCTACTGTAGCTGGTGATAGGGTGGCTTTGCGCTGTCGTCCCAGCAATCTGTATGTAACGCGCTGCGCAGTTGTCAGTTGTGTCCGTTCGCCCGCACATTTCGAAACTTCGGCGGCCAACTCCGCTAAGGCATTTCTTTCAGTGGAGATAATACCGTCGACAAGTCTGGTGGTGCCGTTGATTGGGAAGTACCTTCTCTTCACCATGGTGCTCGTCACGCTCTCCGTCATCATCACCGTCGTCACACTGGTGAGCGCCCGGGGGGGGGGGGGGGTTAGGGGATGAGGGAGAACTTTGCATGATGTGCGACAACCGAGTGCTGGGGCCGATTGCACCAGGACAATTCGAAACTTCCAGTGAACCAAGTTGAGTTGAAACATTCAACCAATCAGCGCGCGTTCGCAGCTACAATTCTAGAATTTTGAGTTGGTTGACGGTTCCCTGTATCCATCTGTCAGAGCAGTCAACCGTTGCTGGTGTCACTCAGTCAGCGATAGATAGTCAGGTGAATCAATTGCCATCCCTTGGTGCAGAATCTCCACCACCGGACCCCGACGACGCACACGATGCCCAAGTGGGTGAAGACGCTCTTCCTCCACTACCTTCCCCGCCTCCTGCTGATGGCCAGGCCCAGTGCAGAGGAGAAGGCCTGGGAGATGAGCAAGAGCAAGGTGCCGCGCAAACGACCCACCAGAGCCTTCTCCATTGTCGAGCCTGGGGACCTGGTCGCCGCCGCCGCCCTTCTGCAGAGGGCCAGGTCGGTCCCTTCCTTCCTTCCTCTTTGAGGCTGCCCACTTGCTCGTTTGTGTTGCACTCTTGCGTTATGTGTTCTGTTTCGTATCATGTGGTACACTTCGACTCTCTTCTGCCACTGTTCTGTTTTGTAGCAGGTCTCGCTCCTCTCTGGCCAGCGCAGCGGCGCGCTCGTCGATTTCCGAAAACTTCTATGGAGCTTCGTCTTCTGGGCCAGCGGCCGCCGCCGGTCCTCCCACCGTGGACGGCCATCTGCAGCAGCAGCAGCAGCAGCAGGAAGGGGCCATTCCCACGAGAAGCGCCCTCCAGTCCGTCTGCTATGTGGCCGACCACTTCAAGAACTCCGAAGAGGATGATGCGGTACTGCAGAGGTCGACGACCTACATGGCACTCACTGTACACAGAGAATGCCTACATCGAATTCTGAAAGAGCCCCCCCCCCCCTTCCCCCAATTAAAGCAGATCCACCTACAGTTGGCAATATTTTGATATACAAAGTGGTTTTGTATATTTTTGTATATCTCTTTGTATATTTTTTTGTATATATATGTCGTAGCCCAACATGGTATTCAGCCCAATCTGGGATTGGGCTAGCCCAACATGGTATACCTTGTTGGACTAGCCCATCATGGGATCGCGCATCACGCGCGGGACTGTCGCACATCGCGAGATCTCCCCCACTGATACGCAAGGCGGCGCTTGGTGATGTGTGGCGCCTCTGTCCAACCTAATGCCCTCCCCCCCACACACCACACGCTATTCGCCGCGTCCGACGGCCCCCACCACCCCCCCCCCCCCGCGATTGTCATGGCCTTGCAAAATCAGATGTCTCGCAGTCTCTCCATTTGTTACTGCGGTCATTTGATAATTCAATGGGCCGGCTGTAGTGACAAGGGAAACGTGCAGGAGAGCGTGCAGTGAAGCACTCCGACCAGAACGGGAGAAAGCAGGCCGCCACTCACTTGTCCTGAGAAATGCAAAACCAGCTGTTCGACCAGTAGATGTGTGCCGCAAGAAGGTGTGCCCTGCGGGAGCTGCCACGTGGGTAGCAAAACGTGCCTGAATTAACTCATACATGTTTGCATGTCGCGCTTCGTATCTGCTTTCTGGTACATGGCTGTTCTCTGAATCGTCTATTGTTTACTCACCGCATAATGAAGAGATTAGGATATGGCGGGGACCGGGGAGGCCTGTCGGACGCGGCGAATAGCGTGTGGTGTGTGTGTGTGTGGGGGGGGGGGGGGGGGGGCATTAGGTTGGACGGGGGCGCCATACATCACCAAGCGCCGCCTTGCATATCAGTGGGGGAGATCTCGCGATGTGCGACAGTCCCGCGCGTGATGCGCGATCCCATGATGGGCTAGTCCAACAAGGTATACCATGTTGGGCTAGCCCAATCCCAGATTGGGCTAAATACCATGTTGGGCTACGACATATACATATACATACACAAAATCATCCACCGGACGGTTCAACAAGCTTAGAGTAAAAACTGGGTACCCGATGATGGTTGATTGGCATCGCATAGTGTTTCATGCATTTGAGGAGTGTATTCCATAGTGTGTCAGAATATAAAGTTGAGCATTTCTTCGGGGAGTTTCGCCGCAGTTACCTCGAGTTTCCAAAGAAGGTTTGTGCCATTCTTGGGCAATCGATGCCTATAAGGCGCACTGGTGGGTACTGATCCATAAATGGATCAGGAATGTTCGCCGCAGGTTCACTTTGGAATGAAGAGGGTCTAAATGCGACGACGCCCTTTTCTTTTGGGTAAAAAATGCGGACGGTTATGGCACCGTTGCAAAATTCGTTAATTATAAAATCTAGAACTATTTGGCGGACAATACCCGACACAACCATGCCAAGACATTTTGAAATTTAAACTATTTGAAATTGTCAAAAATTTGGGAATTTTATCAAAAATCTTGACAATATGCCCAAATTCGTTGATTATAAAATCTAGAACTCTTTGCTAACTTTGGCAGACAATGCCCGACACAACCGTGTCAAGGCATTTAGAAATTTACGCTACTTGGCAATTTTGACAAAAACCTTGAAAATATCCTTAAATTCGTTAATTATAAAATCTGAAACTATTTGCTAAATACTTGGTAGACTATGCCCGACACAACCGTGTAAAGAAATTTTGAAATTTAAGCTGTTTGAAATTGTCGAAATTTGGGGATTTTAACAAAATCCTTTAAAATATCCTAAATTTCGTTAATTATATTCGCTGAAATTATTAGCTAAATACTTGGCAGACTATGCTCGAAACATTGGTGCAAAGAAGTTTTGAAATATAAGCTGTTTGAATTTGTCGAAATTTGGTAATTTTGACAAAAACCTTGAAAATATCCCCAATTTTGTGAATTATAAAATTTGAAACTATTTGATAAATACTTGGCAGACTATGCTCGACACATCCGTGAAAAGAAATTTTGAAATTTAAGCTGTTTGAAATTGTCGAAATTTGGGGATTTTAACAAAATCCTTAAAAATGTCCAAAATTTCGTTAATTATATTCACTAAACTATTTGCTAAATACTTGGCAGACTATGCTCGATACATCGGTGCCAAGAAGTTTTGAAATATAAGCTGTTTGAATTTGTCGAAATTTGGGAATTTTGACAAAAACCTTGAAAATATCCCTAATTTCGTGAATTATAAAATCTGAACCTATCTGATAAATACTTGGCAGACTATGCTCGACACATCCGTGAAAAGAAATTTTGAAATTTAAGCTGTTTGAAATTGTCGAAATTTGGGGATTTTAACAAAATCCTTAAAAATATCCTAAATTTCGTTAATTATATTCGCTGAAACTATTTGCCAAATACTTGGCAGACTATGCTCGATACATCGGTGCAAAGAAGTATTGAAATATAAGCTGTTTGAATTTGTCGAAATTTGGGAATTTTGACAAAAACCTTGAAAATATCCCTAATTTGGTGAATTCCAAAATCCGAAACTATGTCACAAATTCATCGCGTCTTGTGCCCTTGCCATTTCAGCAAAAACTTTGCCGCTACGACTTGTAAATAAAAGTGTCATTTTTGACATTTTCGTATTTTAATTGTAAATATCTCGAAATAGGAAAATTAGCAACAGAAACGGACAACGGCACGTTACTCAGCGCATTCGACTCCATCGGGTGGCACTAACCGCCATGTCTAGTTTTGTGACACAGACACACAGACACACACACACACACAGAAACACGAACGGACAATAGCGTCCGTATATATACTCGCCGCGCTGGGGCGCGGCGAAAAAACTGTATTCCAAGAACTTTTAGATCAATAGTCTCCTTGCCTAGGGGATCACAGCGGGACACCCAGTTCGTGTACATTGTACAAGCAATAGGACGTTACACAGTGTAGCAGACAACTAGGTACGTAGTACTACTGCAGGTGATCCAAGACTGGAAATTCCTGGCCAGATTGATGGACCGCGTCTTCCTTTGGATCTTCTCCACGACATGCGTCGTTGGGACGTCGACCATCGTCTTCGGTGCCCCTTCCCTCTACGATCACAATGAGCCCATCGCTTAGTTTGAGTCAACGCAGTGGTGCTGCTCCGTCTGTTTCGCAACACGTACATACATAGATGCACGACGAACATTGTACGCCTTCGAACGCACCGTAGCCCATGGGCCATGGCTACTCGCCAAACGAACAATGACGCAGTCGAAAACAGTCAGGAATGGATGTCCCGCTCGCAAACATGACATTGAAGCAGTGGCAAGGCAGCCGCGCAGTGCTACATACAGTAAGTGAAGTATGGGATAATACGGGCAGGCAGCCACGTTCGTTACTGTCATGTGCGCCACTCGCTCTCAATTGTACGGAACCGGCTGCAAGCTTTTGCAGTTTATCAGAAGCACTCTTGAATGTGCATGGAGTCAAGCTGAGAAGACGGTCGCCTGCACCTATTTCAACTTCAAACAGAGTACTTAAGTCTTCGTCAAACAGCCTTCGGTGTCTTCTGTATGATCGCGGAGTGTTCAAGATTCGCTGTCACTTAATGCTCACAAACGCTCAAAGCTTTGTTATAGTACCATACAACTCCATAATCGCTCAGCCGTCGTTTCACACTACCCACAAAGACTAGCTGATCAGTGATCGCTTTGTGCTTAATAAACAAAGGTGAAACGCTTCCGCCGTTTGTTTCCGCACTATGCAAGGCGGCAGCCCATTTCACTCCTGTGCCATGTACACATGGTTGGGACCGTAGAGAAGTCCCTTGTGTTAATTGCTGCACAATGACATTGCCGCTTTTCCTTTGGCTACTCTGGACGCACATTTTAAACGGATTTTTCCTTCCGCTACCGCGTAGGCATGGTACATAGTAGAAGAGTGCTAAATGGTCCTACGAGCGGCCACACGTTTACCATAGTTCATGTGTAGTTCGTTGTGTGACAACCCAGACAGACGAAGGAGTCTTAGGCGGGCAGACTGATAGGCTCACCCACTCTATTGCACTGAAGCGAACAAACAATCTTAGCCGCGGTTTCTAGGGCCTGTTGTTTTCTAGATAAAGACTGGAGTTTGGCTGCAATTGCTTGTAGGTTTGTAGACTAATCGTAAGTATTCTGACGAAGAAATTCGAAAGCCTAGCGCATTGATCCTACCTACCCTCCACTCCAAAACTGACTTCTGAGATCGAATACAAAAAAGTAATGTCGACGACCTTCGTCAAGCCGCCAACCAAGGAGAAGATGAAGGAGTTGGCCGACAGGCGCCATCTCGACCTCTCAGATGAAGACCTGGAGCGATTCACCGGTATTTGAATGAAACACAACACCTCAACCAGTGTTCAGTTCTCCCACTCCTCTTCACGGTTTGCAGGGACGATGGCGGGCAACGCGCAGGAGTACAACGCCGTCTACGCCTTCCCCGAGCATATTCCCGAGGTCAAGTACCCAAGGACGCCGGGACACCGACCCACGCCAGAGGAGAACCCTCACAATGCGTGGTACGGCCGACTGCGTTGCCACTCCCAGTGTGACAGTCTCGCAAGCGACTGCATTGCATCTGCATCTGTCGAAGACTTGAAGTATTGTTTTTGAGATCTTGTGTAGCCTACCTACAGGGCCTGGTTGTGCCGAATCGAGGGCGCCAAGGGAGGCAAGTTGTCCGGCTACAGTGTGGCCGTCAAGGACAGCGTCTGCGTCGCCGGCGTCCCAATGATGAACGGCTCGCGCACTCTCGAGGGATACACGCCAGACAGGGACGCCACAATCGTCACCCGACTACTCGACGCCGGCGCCACCATTCTGGGTGAGGTATTGTTGTAGGTGTGTACTGTGTAGTAGTCTTAACAATTCGGTTTGCACTGAACGACGCTTTAACTGCATGGCAGCGATGAATTCGAACCATGAGTTGTCGACTAATGGCAACGTACATACGTCGTCCTGTCTTCAGGGAAGTCGACGTGTGAAGACATGTGCCTGAGCTCCTTTAGCTTCCTGACCACCTATGGCCCTGTCCTGAACCCGCACAAGGCCAAGGACGGCCAGGAGAGGACCGCAGGCGGTTCCAGCTCTGGCAGCGCCGCTCTGGTAGAGTTAGAACGACTGAGTGGATTCGTCGCTGAAAGAATCGGAAACAGCAGGATCCGAGGCTACAGTGTACACTGCACTACACCTTCTGTAGGTGGCGAGTGGAGCGGCCCAGCTGGCCGTGGGCGGCGACCAAGGCGGCTCCATTCGGACTCCCTCTTCCTGCTGCGGCATCGTGGGACTGAAGCCCACCTACGGCCTCGTCCCCTACACTGACATCGCGCCCATCGCCAGCTGCAAGGACCACGCGGGCCCTATGGCCAAGACTGTAGACGACGTCGCACTCATGCTAGAGGTTGAGGGAAGGCACCGCAAGCCACATTTGGGCGCATTGACTACATAAGCGAGCCCCTGCGAAAGCCTTTGCCGTAACAACATCTACGCCATCGCCGTTTACGCTTCCTTTCGAACTTCCCACTGTGCGGCATAACCTCATACTAGACAATCGGTTATTTCGCATCCTTTCGACGTGGGCGCCGCAATTGCAGCATTACCTAGCTAGAACAATTTGCAGCAGGTGATGGCCGGTTTCGACGACAACAATGATCCCAGGCAGCCCTCCATTGGCTTCTCCGTGCCAGAGTACACGAAGACGGTAAAGCATCGTGGAGCGCCCTGTGGTCGCGACGTGAATCTTGTAACTATCAGTTCCATCCACAGCCACGATACGAGTTTCAGATCAATCAGCCAGTGGAGGAATTGAAGATTGCAGTTTTGAAAGAAGGCTTCGCCAACTGTACCGATGGGGTGGCGAAAGCCTGCAAAAGGGCGTTGGAAGCGCTGCGGACGATCGCCACCGTGACTGAGATCTCGCTGCCTCTGCACACCATGGGTCAGAAGACTCAAGACTGTTGGGCATTCGTATTGAGAACGTTCGCGAGTGTGGTGACCTTTGCGCGAGTTCTTAGAGCCTCCGTTTCAGGGCCCTATGCTTGGTTCGTCGCTGGGTCCCAGGCTACCGCCCAGCAGCAGGTCGACGGTGCAGGTGGAGGACGCTCCATCGGACTTTTAGCAACCAATACTATGTATGTACAAACGCACTACTGCATACACACACTGCAGGCTTCTGCGGCGGCGACTACGGCCTACTCAACTACAAGATGGCCGACGCCTCGTGGCGTGGCACACAGACCAACGGTCATACCATGGGCTTCGTGGCCAAGGCCGCAATTATTTGGTGAGAAGCAACACCTTCGTAGAGTGGATTTTCTTGATAACAAATTACCGAATTGTATGCCTCTCCTAGTGCGCCTCAACTGATAACAAAGTGCCTGTATATGGGGCAATGGCAAAACTTCTCCTTCAATCAAAACAAGCTGCTCGCTCAGGGGCGACTATTGTCTCGAGAGATACGGCCCGTCGGCCTACGGCAAGGCCCACTCCGTTCTGCTGCAGCTGAGGCGCCAGTACGACGACGTGCTCAAAAGCTACGACGTCATCGTCATGCCCACGCTCAAGGGCACAGCCTTGCCCATTCCCGACGACAGCAACTTCATGGGTAGGCAGGGTACTCAACTCTAAACGAGGCCAGACAGAACCCTAAAGGTAGACTCCCAACTGTGTATCATATTTCATCTTTCTTCTCAGAGGTCCTGGGCAAGGGCTTGGAGCAGTACCACGTCGGCGGCTGCGCCTTCAATCTGACCCACCATCCGGTGCTGACCCTGAACGCCGGCTTCTCACCCGACGACGGCCTGCCTGTGGGCCTCTCGCTTGTGGGTCGCCACTGGCAGGAAGAGAGGCTGCTTCGAGTGGCCAAGCAGGTGGAGACCGCCTTCAAGCCCCTTCAACAAAAGCCATAGTGTTGAAGAATATTGCATGAATGCAGTAGATGATTAGGAGATGCGCCGTAGTGCTAAAGTGGACAAGCGATCCACCGTCTTCTTAGACTCTTCTGCGTAATCGGTGAGCTTCTACTTGAATTGCAATCCTGCCTTCTGTGAATTCCAATGTGTTTAGCGAATGGCATAGTATACCTAGTCTAGGCGGGAAAAGTCGGCGCAACCCAACACGAAACAAAATTTTATGGGCGGGCAGGCAGGCGGTCCTCCTTCGCCATTTGCATGTCACCTGGCGTTTTAGAGACGGCATTTTCGACGTCGCACCTTCAATGGCCTCAGCGTATTCTTACGGCGCCGATTAAGAGACAGGACAGCTGTGCAGCAATTTGAGAGTTCCATTACTCACTCCGCTCTCCCGCAACACGCACGCGCAGCGGAGAAGACGGCCTGCGCTCTTGAAATTTTAGAGACGTCACAACAATGCATGCGCCGCAAAAGAGGAGAGAGGGAGAGTATTGTGGAATGAATGGCGCGTTGAAAGTAAAAGAAAGTGGCGGCCAGCTCGACGCGCGCCGCAGTCGAAAACGAAGGGTAGGGTGACGCCGTTAGTGGTCGTCGCCGCCGAGCGAAATGCGCAGCGTCGTCGCCAATGGAGACAAGCCGACAAAGACGGAAACGCTGACAACAATGACGTCGAAAAGCGCCTCGGCGCCTTCCGGCCCCTGTCAGGACTTCAGGCTCGCCTTGGAGCGACTCACGCGCTCGGCCTTCGTGGCCCTGGGAAGGTGGATGGGCCGATTCCCCTGGCTCTTCATTATAACACCCATTGTGCTGACGGCCGTCTTGGGATTGGGCTTCTTGTGGTTCCACGAGATCAACGACCTGCGTACCCAATTCACACCCACCAACTCGCCCTCCAGAAGGGAGAATGAGATTGCCAACGAGTTCCTTGAACAGAAAGGGGAATTGGAAAGGCTGTACATTCTGATAGTAGCCAAAGACGGGGGATCGCTGACCAGGCATCACCACCTGCCCAAGATACACCAGTTGACCAAACTGTTACAGGTGAGAGGTGCAGCACAGTGGCTCACTCAAAACTTGCGAAAAAGTCAATAGAAAAGCGTGCACAGCATACCCTTCCCGTGTTGCAGCGCGAGCTGGCGGTGTTCGACCGTCGGACGAACGCCTCGTACAGTTTCGAGGGACTGTGCGAGGGCGCCAACTGCGACGCGAACAAGGCTCTGGAGAAGTTCTTCGAGCTGTTCGCCGACTCGCGCGAGGATGACGGCAAGAGGGTCATCTCCATCCGATATCCACTCATGACCCTCTTCGGAAGGGAGGTCTACCTGGGCGACGCCATACACGGAGTCGACATCTCCAACTACACGGGCGAGATCAGGGGCGTCAGACTGGCCAAGATGACCTTTCTCAAGTTCCTACACACCCAGGAGCAGAAGAGGGTCTACAGACTGTGGGAGGAGGCCGTCTTCGACTTCGTCCACAGAGCCAAGGGGGATCCCACCCTGGCCGAACTCCAGATACTCGTCAACAGCGACTTCTTCTTCTTTGACGAGGTCCAATTGCCATACTGCGGAAACGCCTGAGAGCTCTTCTTTCTTTCATTAAATTTGTTTTCCTGTCTTTTCCTCCACTTTGTCGTTTTGTTTCATTCATTGCCTCATATTCTGCCAGTTTTGACAAATGGCATGCCCACTGCCCAATCTCCGCAGATTTGACTTGTGCGCATATCGCAGGTCCGTCGCGTGGGTATGGAGGCGGCGCCGTGGCTGCTGCTCAGCTTCATTATCCTGGTGGTCTTCACCGCTGCCACCTCTCTACGCAGTGACTGCGTGGAGTCGAAGCCATTTGAAGCTGCCATAGGCGTGCTGTGTCCCATTCTGTCGGCCGTGGGCGCCTTCGGTGTGTTGTTGGCCTGCGGCATGAGCTATCAGCCCATCGTGACCATCTCCCTCTTCCTGGTGCTGGCCGTGGGTGTGGACGACGTCTTCATCATGTTCCACAGCTGGCACAGAGTCTGCCAGGACAGACCTCAGGTACTGACTTGGTTGCTTGGATGTTGCTTGGGATGGGGGGGCATGGAGGGAGGCATAGGTGAGTACTCTCTCCTCTCAGGAGCGCGACGTCGTCTGTCTGATGGGCGAGACGATGGCGGAGTCGGGCCCATCCATAACGATGACCTCTCTGACGAATATGCTCTCCTTTCTGCTGGGTCTCTTCAGCAAGACGCCAGCCATACGCACCTTCTGCACGTACTCGGCCACCGCCGTCCTCTTCAGTTACGTCTATCAGGTCGGTCGGAAGATGTTTGCACGATTGACAACACACTTCTAATGCAACTGTTCTTCGATTTCTTCAGATCTCACTCTTCGGCGGCTGCCTAGTGTTGGCTGGCAGACGGCAAATGAAGCGCCGCAACCCTCTCATTTGCTGCCTCAAAATGCACTCTGGATCAGCGGCAAGAGTCGGGTACACAGGCGATGGAGTCAACGCGACAGTGGAGATGGAAGCTCATCGCAAACCAAGACTGGGGATATTCGAGCCCTTGTCACAACTCAGTGAGCACACGTCGCGACGAATGGCACAGACGACGGAAATCGTTGCTTGTTCTTCAAGGGCTGCGCATGCTGAACGAGTGGGCCGCGTTTCTCGTCTCCTGGCCTGGAAGGGGAGTGGCCCTGCTGCTGGCCTTTCTCTACGTGCTCGT
>JASAMZ010012619.1:0-31645 GCA_030248115.1 Linhomoeus sp. GSCO2_2 | reverse complement strand
CGTCCACTGGCTACAATTTCCCTGCCATTCGTGGATGGTCTCTTCAGCCAGCTGCAGCGCCTGGGCAGGTCGGTGGGCATTCGCTTCGTCCCACGCACTACCAGGACTGTGAAAAGCGAACTGGGCAGCACCAAGGACGCTCTCCCTGAGGAGCGGCGTCCGAACGTGGTCTACTGTGTGAACTGCAACTGCGGCCAACTGTATATTGGCCAGACGGACAGGCCCCTCCATGTGCGGGTGCGTGAACACTGCAGCGACTGGGTTAGTGGGGTGCGCGCCTTCTGCAACCACAAAGCGCCGACCCATCAGCCAGCGTTTGACCAGACCAAGGTGCTGACGTCAGAGAAAGCCACTGAACTAAGAGAACTGAAGGAGGCACTCTTGATTGCTCAGGGTGGCGCCAGATGCATCGAGAACGCCAATCTGGGCACAAGATCTGCCCTCAACAGAAACAGAGGCAGAAATCTCAATCAGATTTGGCAAACTGTAACGCGGCGCTTGCCTGCGCTCCCAAGCCAGGCGATACCTGATTCGTCCACTTAGGCAGTTTCATTCGTTCCCGAGTAGTTGCTTAGGAGGCGCGCGCGCGTTGTGACTGACGTGAGATGTATGTCATTGCCGTT
Organism: Linhomoeus sp. GSCO2_2; assembly: GCA_030248115.1. NCBI lineage: Eukaryota > Metazoa > Nematoda > Chromadorea > Monhysterida > Linhomoeidae > Linhomoeus > Linhomoeus sp. GSCO2_2. Next base: position 31,022 of record JASAMZ010012619.1, on the reverse strand, counting down.
TCAGTGCCTGATGACGGCCCCGAATGAGGGTCGAAAGCTCGCCTGAAATTTCGTTGTGCAGTCATGCCAATTACCCACCGACAGTCGTTGAAATGGATTGTTGCGAAGTACATACTGCTCTGTGAAATGTAGGGATACATCAGGTTACAATGGAAACGAAGACAACATAGTTTTAGTTTGAGCTACAATCAGCTAACCACAAGTGAAACTGAAATGAAAATGGCACAAATTTCATACCTAACACTGAAACTTGGCCAGCATCATAAGTTTGACTGAAACTGAAACTAAAATGAGTTTTTTCGCCGCGCCTCAGCGCGGCGAGGTGTATATATACGGATGACAATGTCTGTCTGTCTGTGTGTGTGTGTGTGTGTCCGTCCGTCCGTCTGTCCGTGGCACCGAAGTAAGAAACATGACATATGTGGTCAAGTAGAGTCGATGTCGCTGAGTACGGATCCGATGTCCGTTTCTGTTGCTAATTTCACATTTTCGAGATATTCACAATTAAAGTTCAAAAATGTCGAAAATCGACTTTTTCACCTGATGAGCTAGCCGCGAAATTTTTTCAGAAATGGAAAGAGCGCTGATAATTTGTAACCCAAAAGAAATTTTTTGTCAATGTGGAATTTGATAGAAATACGCAATTGTTTGTTGAAATTTCATAAATTGACAAAAATAGAACGTCATTTATTGACTAATGTAAATACAGAAACTGAAACGTCGTAAGCCAGTAAGATTTTGTGACATATTTTTTCAGTTTTGAAAAATTGCAATTTAGAGATATTTACAATTAAAATATGAAAATGTCGCAAATCGTCTTTTTCGCCTGATAAGCTAGCGGCAAAATTTCTTCAGAAGTGGAAAGAGCATAGGCCGTGGACAATTTGTAACACAAAAAAATTTTCTTTAAATGTGGAATTTCATAGAAATACGCAATTATTTGTCAAAATTTTATAAATTGACAAAAATAGAACGTCATTTATTGACGAATGTGAATGCAGAAATTGAAAGGTCGTAAGGTATTAAGCATTTGTGACATGGCTCTACAGTTTTGAAATATTGCAATTTAGAAATATTTACAATTAAAATGTAAAAATGTCGGAAATCGACTTTGCCGCCTGATGGACTAGCGGCGAAATTTCTTGAGAAATAGAAAGAGCAAGACCGCGGATAATTTGTAACACAAACAAAATTGTTTGCAATTGTGGCATTGTAGAGAAATACGCGACAATTTGCAAAATTCTATAAATTGACAAAAGCGTCATAATGCAGAAATATGCAACCAAACGAAATTCCTGGTAGAGAACGACTGCACCAAACAGTTGGCAAATTTTTTTGTTCGATGTGGCGTATACTCCCACAAGTATAAAACTTCAGATGAACGGCGTCGTATCATGCCGATACCAGATAGCAAACGCGACGATATCACTGAGCTTTAGATCAGTTGTACAGACAACCGTATCGTGGTAATAGCTGCATTTAAATTATGGTACACGTTTTTAAGATACCTTCTCTAGATACGGCTAATTATGCAAATGAAACTCACTATACTCTTCACCAAGATTTGACAGACACAAAGTATAGGTTGAACTTTTTACACACACAGCTTGTTATTGGTTTCCCTGTTACCCCATTGCAGCACACTTAGGTCTGTCAGACCGGGCCTTGGGAAGGTTGGTCAACTTTACAACGAGCAGTGAACGGTGTGGTCAACATTTCAAGGGCGGTTGTAAAGATGACCAACGCTCCGGGAAGGGTGGTCATCTTGCGGCGAGGCCTCGGAAGTTTGGTCATCCTGCCGCAGTGATGTGCAACGTTTACCTAATGAGTGATCGCATAGGTAAACATTTCGGCGGTATTGTGCAGATGTGCCACATCGGTGTAAACGCCACCAAAGTTTGGTCAACATCAGTTGCCTGCGCAACACGCATCACATCACACATCGCATCACGAAACTGGCAGTATCCCTATTTTAGAAAGTGCGAAACAGTATCCATAGTGTGGAAGTTTTCAAAACAGGTTTTGTCGGAATCACCAAAATTGCTGTAGTGAAGAAAAACTCCACAAATATTGCAGTAGTGAGTGGTTTTGCTTCTGACTGTGGCTGGGTGAAGGATGCATGGCTGTCGTCCAGAGTATGGAACGTGCCTCCCGAAATGGCCCAATTTCCAATTTTTGCGAAGGTTTAAAATTTCTTGTTTTCGTAGTTTAGGAGGACCTGCAGCCACAACTTCTGCCTGCTGAGTATAGTCTTCTTTGGTATTTATGTTCTCCATGGAGTTGAGAAAGGCGAGAAGCTGCTTTATGAGAACTTCTTTCGTGTCCGAATTTCTGAAATGAATTGATTGTTGAGATGATACATATTTTATTTAGGTAATGGATGCACACAAGCGTACTTGAACTCTGGGTGATAAGACTGGTACAAAAGAACTGAATTGACCAGAGCAGCCTCCATTAGAAACATAAAACCGGCGCCCAGAGACCAGTTGCGAGACTTGAAGTGTCTCCTGTTGGTTGCCCTGCGCTGATCACTGAAATGCACATTGATATTGAATGGGAAGTATGTGGGAAAAGAGAATGTGAGCGAAGTAAAGATGAACTTACAAATAGTCGACTGCCCCCATAAAGCGTTCATAGAGAGCAAAGTATTCGGGCCGGAACAACTCAATTTTTCTCCACTTGGCGCCCGGTTGCTTCGATTTGACTTTCCTGTATGCTATGGGAAGGTAGTTTGTGTCATTGAGCCACTCGAAATCAGGAATGGAGTGTAACAAGCTGATTGGCTGGTTGTCTTTCCATGTGAGCAGGTCCAATAAACCTAAACATGTAAAGTAAATGCAAATCAAAATGAGAATAGTAGCACAAGTGAAACCAAATCTGAATGTTTGGTCAACAATGGGAAGTATGGTTGACCTAGCCCATACCGTCAGCAGTATGCGCCGAGAGAGTGTGGCTGCGCGGAAGGTCTTTCGCTGCAGTCGAGCCCTTCATTATGTCGAAGGGCAGATTAGCTCGTCTATGTGCCATAGCCATTCCGCACCAAAAAGTCTTCTGCCCTTTTGCAAAACTGTACACCAGGCCACTAGTGGTGTACCCTCTGTCAGTGAACACCTGTGTGGGGAGGTAATGCGGAAGTGGAGAGAATTACATTAAGTGGGTGCAAAAGAAAAGTTGACCTTACTATTCTATTTTCTCCCAGGTAGGACTTGCCCTTCTGTCCCAGAGTTGAAGAGGAAAGCAGAGCATGGCAAATCGCTGGAATTCTCCCTCTTGCTTCGTCATAAGGGAGCGGATCTGCCGAGGCTATTATTCCATTAAGTAGATATCCGTTCGCGTCACATAAACAGTCAACTTTGAGTCCTTCTGGGTCAGGCTTGCGCTTGACAATTTGTGTCAAGGCGCATCTAAAGTAAGGTCATCATCACAACGTTTGGTCAGCATCTTGCGGAATGGTCTGCGTATGGACCTATCTGTCACCTATCACCAATCTCATAATTTTGTAAGACACAAGCCTGTTGAGCAGCTAACCTGCCAGTGAATTTGGACATCGCCTCATCTATCACCAAATAGGGCCCTGGGTTATACGCTTGTTGGAATGCCAGCAAAGTAGCCACCCATAGAGATCTGATTTTGAATTGGGAGTCATACGTCAGAGGGTTCTTGATGTAAGGTGTTCCCTTAGCTTTTTCCTCTTCAAGATTGTACGTTCTGAAAAGGGTTTGAAGGTGCTATGCCATAATATATATAACGGATAGTCAAGTAGTGAAATAGAAGTACCTGAAATTTCGATATATCTGCAGAAAATGGTTTCCACTCATTCGAAATAGTTTGACTACACTGTCCCCATCAGTGTCTGAGAAATATTTCCGTATCTCTCCGACTTTGCGAGAGCCCATTCGCAGCAAAATCCCTGTGAATTTCAGCATTCCCACAACATCTAATCCCAGCCACCTCTTCCCCAGCTTTTCTTCTCCGGCTTTCTCCGTGTTGACCATACAGGTCATCAGAGAGTCGAAAAACAAGAGGAAGAAGATCTCGAGAAGAGTTTTCTTTGACATGTCTAAGGCTGGGCCCACTGGATTGTTGCACTCTTTCGGCTGAAATTGAGTTGGAGGCCTCTTGACGCGAGGTGGGAATCTGATCCACGACGTGTCGAAGGCGGGTAATACTGAATCGACATCATCTTCTTTGAACCTCCCGTCCACGTTCAGGGCTCTCTGAAAGTTGACCAGACATTGGAATGTTGAGCATACTGTGCTCCCAACAGTCTACCAGAGACACCTTGTATGACGATTTCCCTCCTTTTGGTTGCTGCTTGGCCGGCACAGGCTCATCAGGCTCCTCCTCGTAGACGACGTCGTCGCGTTCGTCATCGTCCTGTAGCTCAAGCTCCTCTTCGAAGCCCAAGGCGTCGCCATCGTCATCCATCTCCACAAATGGCAAATGCACAGTTTGGGCATCCGTTCCAAGGTTGGTCAACATTTCAGGCTGGTGGTGGCCCGTTGGGTAAAAAGACATTGAGACATCTCAAAACACATGTTTACTCGAAGCGCAATGTCAAGCGCAACACCAAACGGACACGAACAGACGACAGTGCGAAAATGCGAAAGTGCAAAAAGTGTGAAATGCAGCATTGGGGGTGTCGCTCGCAAATGCCGAATCGCGCCTCCAATGGGTGGGAATTCAGACTTCTAAATCGAAATTGGTGGCATTGACGCTTCCATTTCCAGTGGTTTCCATGGTTGTGTTGGCGGTGGTGCTTAGCGTGGTGTTGTTTTGTTGCGTTTCGCGGACGACTGAATCCTGTTCTTGCTGCTCTCTTCCATTGTCGTGGTCTCCTTCGTCTTGCCTCTCCTCTTCTTTGTCTTCCTCCAATTCATCTTCGTCCTGTCTCTTCCTCTCTCTGGTGTTGTTGTCGTCACTCTGATCAGCACTGCTTGTGTCGCACGTGCTGCTTCTGATGTTCTTGTTCTGCACCAGTGCCTGCAGATAGGCGTTTGGCATTGTGATGACCTCCTGTGGTTCCTCCTCCGCTCTGGAAGGGCTGCCGATGTTCACGACGATGTTTGTAGTTTGGTCATCATCTCTCTGTTTGGTCTTCTCTGTGACGTTCTGGGCTTCCCCAGCGTTTTGGGGTGTTTCCGGGGCTTCTGTGTGCTTGCTTCCCGACAGATTGGCATCTGTGACCTGCTCATCTAACGGTTCATCTTCTACTCCGACCGTCTGCTCCCCCTCTTTCTCCTGCTGCTCCCCCTCTTTCTCCTGTTCCTCCCCCTCGCTCTTCTTCTTTCTGCCCTCTCTTTTCCTCTTCTCCCCCTCTCTCTTCTTCTTGTCTTCTGTGTCCTTGCTCTGGTCCTTGGCGTCTCTCTCATTCATTCCACCATTCCCCACTTTAACTCTTTTGGGAGGAGGGGGTTTAGGGCTCACTTGACCCTTTCTCTCAGTTGGAGAGGCACTGGGCTCACCACCATCCTGAAGAACGTAGCCTTTGTGAAGCACCAAGCAAGTGTGCAAGTGGGTTCCGCTATGTGTTCACCTGCATCACAGTGATCTCCAAGGCTGGGTGGGTCGCGCTCTCATGGGGGCGTTGGCTGAGGGTCAGCGTGGGCTGAGGCTCTATTATGCGGGTGACGTCGAGCTTTGGCTTGATTCGTGTCTTCTGGTGGCGCACCGCCAACGGCAGAGACTGCAAACAAATTGCAAATAACTTCATTTCGTAGTGCAAGTGCAGGTACTGGGAATGCGGTGCGTGATTTGGCATGACTCACCGCTGCGATTACACCCTTGTCCTCCAGCTCCTTCCTTCCTCGGCAGTGCTCGAGGTGTCTGACCACCTCTCCCATGGTACCGAATTCGTTGCCGCAGTAGAAGCACACCTCCTTTCCATCTTTCTTGCTGGATGCCTCGGAGTCTGACTCTGAGGCGTCCGACGACTTAGAAGACTCCGAAGACTCTGATTCAGATGAATCGGTGGGTGTTTTGGGTTTCTTTTTTTTCGTTTTGGCATTTCCTTTCTGCTGGGGTTTGCGCTTCTGTTGCAGGCCTGATGGGCCAACCGACCCCGGATGACCGGGCAGAAGGGTGATGAGGGCGTCATCCTCAGACAGGTGCCGTGCCACAGCTGCCGCAGCGGGGTCGACAATTCCCTTGGCTGCTTCGGCTTAATGAAACGTTTGGTCATCATATGAATATATTGGTCATCGTTTGTAGATGTGGTCAACTTTGCAAGAGTTCGTTTGAAAACACACCTGCCGCACCTTTGCGCTGCTCTCGCTTCTCCCCTGGGACCACGAAATCGACATCCAGATCGAGGGCCATGCTCTTAGCGGGTTCCTTCTCCTTCCCCTTGGGAGGGTCGAGTTTGGAGAACGCAGCTTCCTCTTCTGCAAAACCGGTGATGTTGGTACAAGGATTTTGCAGTGATGTCCAATGACTGCCAGAAGGAAGTCTCCCACCTTCCTCCACACTATTGAAGTTTCGCACAGCTTCCTCCCCGTGGTCGTACTTGGCACCTAACAACTTCATCCTTGCAGAAACCTCTTTTTCGGTTTTGCGTGGCGCCACTCTGATTGCTGCAAAATACAAACGGTGGCATTGGTCAGCAACCAAAATAACATCACTAATAATTGAATAGTTTTGGAATCCTGTTTTTTAGAAAACTACTAATTTGCTCACGCAGTTCCTCCCATCTGGCGATGTCATCTCTGGCGATTTTGGTGTCAGTGCAGTCCTCCAGCTCAGGCTCCACAAATGGGGCGACCTCTTTGGAGCCCACCCCTTTCTTGCGGTAACCGCCTCTGGCCTTGCCTTGTTTTGTCTTGGCACCGTAGGCCCCTCCTGACTCGGCCCCAGTGGAGACCTTTTTGGCTTGGCTCTGCAAGCATGAATGGCGCTCGTTTGTGTGGTTCCAAATTTCTGGTACACCTTTTCTTTTCTCCTACTTTCACACCTGCGCAGCTCTCAGAATCTTTTTGTTGAAGTCCACCAGCTCGTCGTCCGTGACTCCGTAGAGTTTTCCCCACTCCTTCGTTTTGAAGGTCTTCATAGCCAACTCCAGGACCGCTGCTGTGAAGTCGTCAGCGATCTTGATGATCCCCTCGTTGGTGTTGCAGCCTCGGTAGCTGAGCCCCTTTCCCTGCAAGATGTCACTACGTGTGCTTATGACCGTACTACGGTTGCATTGGTCAACTTTTGACATTGCCATCCCACTTGAATAAAAAATGGATGCTGTGGGTTGTTGGTCCACCCCAGATGGAGCAGCTTGTGCACAAAGGTTCTGTAGGCCTCCATCCACTGGGTTTTCTGCTCTTCCACCGTGGGGTTGTCTTTGTCTTCGCCAGGGAAGTTGATGGTGCCGAAGGAAGAAGCGTGGGTGGCCATGGCCTTGAGATAGGCGTACGGTATCTTGTTTTCTTGGCTGCTCTCGAATCGGACGTCTGTGCAGATCCGGGTCCCGTAGGTGTAGCTGCGCGCAGTGCCCCGCGAGAACGCGTAGATGAGACGCGAGCACCGAGTCTCCTTTTGGCGCAGCTTTGCGGCCGCCAGCTTGTCGAGCAGCTCTTGGGATCGCTTGCGCCCTGCAGTCGCTAAGATGGTCCCCCTTGCATGGGATGGTCAACAGTAGAAAGATTTGGTCATCATTTCACTCCTCACCTCCTGGAATCGGCTGTTTGCCCGCCTTGTTTCGGTCAGCTGAGCCATCGGCAGTCAAGGCAATCAGCCTCTGATTCTCCTGCTCCAGCTGTGCCACCTTTCTCTCCAGCTCTCTCTCTCTGACAGTCCCACTCTTCCTGCCAGTCCCTTTCTTCTTATTGCCCTTGCCTCTCGTCTCATCTTTGCTTCCCTTTTCACCCTTCCTTTTCTCTCTCGGCTTTTCTGCAAATGAGAGCCATTTGACATCTGCTTCCCTCACAGAGCCAAGGAACCAATGATTGTAATGCTGCTGACCTTTAGCATCCCCTTCGGAAGACCGTCGCAGTTTTCTGTGCCTCTGTTTGGCTTTGGAACCACCCTCCTCTTCTCGGGGGTCGAACTCAGAACTCGAAGTGCGCACGGGCGTGGGCGAATGGGCAGACGAAGAAGCAGAAGACGACTGCCGTCCACCACGCGCAGCGTTTCTTGCGCGAGAAGCCATGGGAAGCCACTCTGACGGCCTGTGAAGTGACACCTGCCGGACGCAAATTAAATGCAACACTGATGACCAATGTTGACCACTGTTGACCAATGTTTACCAAGGAATACCATCGCAACCAGCGAAACATGGTAATGGTGTTGTAACACTGACCATCGTTCTGTACACTTTATTCCTTTGTCAGCCGCTCAACACAGAGGGGCAGCATAGAGACACAAGACACCATATCGAACAGACCATATCGAATAGACACTCTGTCATATCTGCGCGACAACACAACAATGCACCACAATATATATACAACAATGTAATTCAACAACTGAGGTAAGCTCTTCAAAGCAGCAACTGCACTACAATTTTATGGGACCAGAGGGGAGTTGGAGGTTACGCGAGTGAAAGGAGAGGAAGCACTCATTATTGAACTTGTCGATTGCGCTCTGATCAAATCCCAAGCTCTCAATCTTCATCCAAGTGAGGCTCTTTTGGTACTGAAGGCCCAGTAGGCGCAGCTCGACAGGCCAGCTGTCCTTCGGGACTCGCTTCTTGAACAACTTCACCAGCTTTCGTCGTTTGACTTAAAGAACCGCAGATAAACTTTCACACCACCTCAGCATCGAACCCACTTTCAATCAACGCTAACCTACGAAACAGTGGACCCAGAATGGCTCGCAAAAAGCCTCAACGGAGCGGTTCCGCTGCCCAGTCAGACCACTGCCAGAGGGAGCTGTGGGAGTGGAGGTCTCGAAGGAGATTCCAGTGGAGTCAACTGAGGATTGGAAGCCCTTGGGGTTCACTTTGTAGTGCAGCGCGCTCTTTCGCTTCAGCAAGTAGTAGATAGCGCAGCTCATGGAGTTCGCTATGGTGTCCTTAAATACACAGAGGAGCACCATCGTTCGTTTGGTTAACATTACAATGTTGCTCAAACCTCTGCTACGCAGCCCCGAAGCAGCGAGTGGATAAAGCGCAGCGCATTCCTTATAGGAGGGGGATTTGCGGCTATGACTCTCTCTGGCCTTGTCAGTTTGGAATCTCCCTGTAGTTGGCGAGAAGCGGTCATGGGAGAGGAGAAGTAGACAGCCTCGTACTGCTGTCCCACTTGCCGCAACACCGACTGGAAGAACCGTTTCAGCCCATCGCACAGCATTTCATCCAACTGTCTCTGAGACGTGTCCTCAGAGACGTCTTTCAGGGCGGAGGTTAGCTTGTTTCTGCAGCGAGGGGGGAGCACCGCCCCATCAGCTGAGAGCAGCAGCGCCACTCGTCTCCCAGGGATGACGGCTCCGAACTTGCAGGCAAACTGCTTGGAGCGGTCCAGTTCATACATGGTCCTCAGTTCTTCCCATTCAGCCACGCCATGGAGTAAGTCCTCCTCAGTGATCCAGAGAGATGCGGACACAGGTGAATGATGACCAACAGGGGAGGGAGACGGGTCTGTGGCCTGGGGGGGGAATGGGAAAGATGCGAGGCTGGAGGCGGGCAAATTCTGCAAGGGAGGGCCATCGTCCTGCACGGCAGAGTCTTCTGGTTCCGCAAAAAGGCCGCCCAACAGATCCCCTCCCTCTCCCCCATCCCAGGGAAAATCTCCCTGGTCTTGGTCCTGACCAAGACCACCCTCGAACATTCTCTGTAGATCACTGAGCTTCTGAACAGTGGAGCAACTGATGCGAAGCAAAGAAGAAAGATGAGGCACAACCTATCCCTCTCTAACCGACACATACCGTTATTTCTCCTCTGCCAATAAGAGACTGGGAAGTGTGCGCGGGCGTCAGATTTGCAGGGGAACCCGCAAATGAATTCTGGCAAGGGGTGTCCGCTAATGAGTTCTGTCCAGCTGTTGGTGCAGTTGAGCGCTGCCCAGGAGTGGGGTCGATTGAGCGCTGACCAGGGGTGGGCGCAGCTGAGTGCTGGGCAGGGGTCTGCACAACTGGGGCCTGCGCAGGTGTAGGACTGGAACTCAGTCCACCAGTGCTGAAGATGTCCCGCTGCGTAGCAGAGGCAGCCGATGCTTCACGCTTGAGGACGCGCGCGAGCACAACAGGCGGGCACGTGCACTGTAAAGATGTCCGAAATGACATACTGTTGGTCAACTTTCAAATGATGTCCAATCGTACCCACCCCCGCCGCCATTCTCTGAGCCACTTCTTCCAGACTCCTGACAACCGAGGCCAATTTTTCAGCCGTTCCAGCCACCCCTTTGGTTTCAGACTGGCACTTCAGCACAGCTGTATTGGCGGATTCAGCAGCCTTGCTGGCTCTTTCAGTGGAAACAGAGGCTGAAGCAGCAGCCTGGTCCAGTTTGCTGGACAGAGCAGAATTTGTGGCGCATGACTTTTCCAGAGAGGCCATCTTCAAGGATACACCATTGGCCACTTCACGAATCATGGTAACCGTCTCCGAAATCTGCTTTGTGAAAGCTTTGAGCCTCTCGTCTGAGTGCAGCTCTACAGAGGTGACACGGCGAGCCAAATCATTCAATAGGGAGGAAATAGGATCGAGAAGTGCTGCGCCCATAGAATTTGCAAACTTCTCGACCAGCTTCTCCAACAGAAGCCTAAAACATAGTTTATGTTGTATTGTTTTCACTATTTTCCATCGCAAAAACCTTTGAAACATATCACCCACCCCCCTGACTCCATGTCCATTCGGCTGCAACATTTGGATAACATCAGGCCTTCTCGATAGGCATTATTGGACCTGGAGCTCTGGGCTTGGTCTTCATGTGAGATGGTGTCATCAGCCTGTCCTGCCGTCGTAGCAGCTTCGGAGGTGGATGCTTTGCCCCCTCTCTTCTTCCCTTGCCTAAAAAACTTCACCTTTGTCAATCTACAACCTTTACTCAACTACAACAACCCTGAAACACCTCAGCACCTCTCTTTCTCCTTCTTCATCTCCGCTTTCTCAGCAGCAACGGCTTGGGGAACAATAGATTCCACTATAGGTTGGGCATTCATAGCCAATAGAATTCTGTCCTCGTCGTCGTGGGACAGTGACGCAATGTTGTTGTCACCTTTTCTGAATAGGTAGCGCCTTCTGTTTTCATATGGTCAACATTGCAATGTTGACCATACAACTCAATGTTGTCCATATTGCACATTCACATGCATCAAAACTGCACACCTGATTGCATTGGGCGGCAGGTTCTTTTCGTCCACCCGCACCACAACAATAGACGAAACACAGCCGACGGTGCGGCCTTTGGTGATAAAGACCACTGTCTTGCTCTTCTCGTCGGCCCATTCAACCAAACCAGTGATCCCCTTGGAGGTCTCTATCTCACTTCCAGGTGGCGAAGACAAGACCACTTTCTGGAAGTTGTTCATGTACCGGTTGTTGCTAATATCTTCTGGCAGACGCATCTCCACAGGGACGTGGTGGACAAAAACGCTGGCGAAATACTGAACACAACATGAAAAGTAAAAGACTACAGGACAACACAAAATACAAAAAACAAAGACTAAAACACACCCTGCCGTCCAAGACCTCCGTCTCGTCTTCCCCATCGTTCGGCTTTCTTTTCCCTTTTCTGCCTTTCGTGGCCCTGCTCTTGTAAGAGCATTTCACATATGCGTTGAACGGTCCCACCACCAGCACATCCACAATTTCTCCCTCGAAAACCCCCCCTTCATCTCTGACCACTACCTTTGTGCCACGCCCAAATCCCCTGTCCCATTCTCCACCCCTTGTGAAGAAGGGGGTGGCGTCTCGCGAGCGGGACCACTGAAAAGTTGACCAAACACTGTGATGGTGTGCAAACATTCTAATTTTTCAGGTTCAAGTTTGCGGTCCTGTACCACACCAACCTTTTCACACGCTTCGGTAACATCTTTCCAGGAAAGGACGGGGTCTAGGACTTCCGTTCGGCGCTTGCGACTCAGAATGGCAGACAGGGCCAGGGAACAAGGAATGACGAAGGTCAGCTGCTCCAACTCCAATGAATCTCCAACAAAGACTGACTGAAAACAAATAAACTGGCAAAGCAAATTCAAATAAACTCTAAATGTACAATTTGCTACATGTGCAACATGTCACGAAAACTATGTTACATTAATACAACTAAACTTACTAGAACTCTCTGACAGCGTGAATTCCCTTTGGGGTCTGGCTGGCCATCCAACTTTGGGTCCAAACTTAACTTTCCAAACCAATTGTCTTCACTTTCGCGGGTTATCTTAGCGATAGGGGGTGCCATCGCCTCCTAAAATTAACAAAAACACCATTCTTTTCCTAAATTTCAACCAGTAAATGCACAAGTACCTCAAATGACGATTCACACTTTGTGTTTTCACTAATAACACTTGAGTAGAATGATAGGGGACTTGATAGCGTCGTTGAATTCATCCATTACCAGCACTTTACCAACAAAACTTCTTCTACTTTCTAAATTCTCACTTCTCTTCTTTGTCTGCCAACTCACTGTGTGGAGATGTAACTTGCGGATACCGAGATAATGACGACCTGCTTGCTAATGTTGACCGAACCGACCAATGTTGACCGAACTTTTTGCCGTTGTATGAGCGGGATTTACAAAAAATATGATGGGGTCACTCTCCGTCTCGCAGCCATCTAGACGCACACTAGGAACAAGCAGGCACATACATCTGCAAGGCAACGTATTTGTGCAACGAAAACTGTTTCAATGGCATTGCTACACCTTGTGGCGACCTGTGCTATCTTTTGGTACAACCTTGATTCATTTTTTTTACCTCTATTTAAAACTGTCATCTCTTCCAGTGCATTTTCCATGCCGCTGCTTGAGAGAAACACACTACAATTGGTCTTCAGAACGACAACTTTCTTGCACGACACCATTGAACTGATTCAGGACATACAAGATCTACTTTCTCCAATTCAGTCAGTCACAGTTACTGTAGGTCATACATGCAACATGCAATACATCTATCTCCGCTTGCAGGACCAGCCTGACTCTCCTCAAGCATCTATTCGCAACAGTTGCTGCTAATGCTAGACTGGAGTTGGACCTAACAAGCAATGCCACTGCTGCCAATGAAGAAACAAAAGTCACGACTGATCTTGCCACTATCCCTCAGTTACCGACTTGCCCTGCCAGAATGCAACAACCACCCAGACACAAATGAAAACCGATATCAGCATATCACAGTTGCTCTCCACTCTTGTATCTCATCCCATGCTTCTGTCTTTTTCCGTCTACTGCTGCACCTGCACTGTTGACCAAACAGGCCTTACAACTTCGTGATTCCAGCTCATTCTTCTAATGTTTACCAACTGTCTCTCTTGTGTCAGCACTTTTCAATTTCACAGCATTCGCATGCAATGTTGACCAATGCTTACGACGGTGCCGAATTGTTGACCAATGCTCCCGAGACGTTGACCAAACTTTTCAACGGCCTTGCAAAGTTGACCACACTTCCCAAACGAGTTGAAAAGTACGGTCAACACTGTGAAACGTTGACCATACCTCCCGAGGTGTGCTGTAATGGGTTACGCAGTACACTTCACAAATTTCGACTCGTGCAAGTTTAAAGTTTGCTTTGACATATGGGTTGCCGTACATACAAAAAAGATGACGTGCTGGAATAATCAGAGTCAGGCGAAATCGTTTATGTGACGCTAAGATCGTCTCTCCACGACTTTGTAAAGTCAAGATCTGAGAGTGTAATTGACGGACTCAACGAGTGAACAAAACGAACGTGCGAGTAAAACCGAAAACGAATAAAGCAAACAAATTTTAACGAACGAATGGGCCGACGATCACGCGAAGCGTCAAGGCGCACGTGTTCGAACACATACGCACACTTTTACGTAGCGCGAGCAATACATTCAATTCAGTATTAGAGTAAAATGCAAAACAGAGAAGACTTTTACATTCTAGGGAGGTGTTCATCCTCGCCGGCAGTCATATGGCCAAGAGAACGATCGATCCTGACGAGACGACGCTGGCCCATCAGACGCCGGAGGTCAAGCGCGTCATCCGGCATCCACAGGCAGACCCCGGCACCTACCACCACGACATCGCCCTGATCGAACTAAAGACACCGCTTGACTGGAGCGACTACGTGAGGCCCGCCTGCCTGCCCAAAGGTGGGCGCCAAACCAGAAAGTGCTTCGTGGCGGGATGGGGCGTGCGACACGTCATCGACTTCGCCGACAACACCCGAAGGCTGCCGAAAACGCTTCTACAAACAGCCATGTCGATTGTCGACCAAGACGAATGCCAACGACAATACGAGTCAGACGTACTTGTTTGCACTTGGAACGTGCGATGTGCCAGAAAGAACATTGTACCTTTTTCAGAGGCCTGGGAACAATCTTGGACGAGAGCTTCTGCGCCCAGGACGACTGCAGAGGCACTTGCCATGGGGACTCCGGAGGAGGCTTCTACTGTCAGAGAGCCACCAGATTCACTGTGGAAGGGATTGTGTCCGCGGGAATTGCCAACTGCAGTAGTGCGATTCCTAGCACCTTCGTCCACGTCGGAAGCTATCTCGACTGGATTCAGGGGCACATGGGCGTGCGCACCGGATGCGCATCGGGCAACTGTAGGTCTTTTAAGCTATAATAAGCTCGCAAGTCGTGCACTAACCTGTGAAAACTAATTTGACTGGGAAGTGTTGGGAGCCTGGTGAGGAAAGATGGTTAAGGTTCGTACCTCTGTTAGAAAACCACCAAGTGACTGGCAGTCGTAGTGTAGGTAGGACAACGTTCGACAGCTCCCGACGCAGTCTGGGAGATCCAGCAAGCATTAATGTCGGGAGACGTACGCCAGAATCGTGCATCTAGGTCCCAGCTGATAGCAGGAAAAACCTTTGCATGCGCATGTGATCAGGTACTGTATCTGCGATCGATGCGTCATTGTGCATTAAGCAAAGCAGAGCTTGCCTGTGATGAATGTTACCCTCTAATCCATTAAGTTTGTTAGTGCTTTCAGGCGGCTGCCAGACCAGCATCCTCTCTCGCCCACGATACGCGTTCAACAACGCGAGAACGAAATACAGCAGTCAGGCCAATGGGAGAGTTGTTGGTGGAGGTCACGCAACCACTTATTGTCAGTCCGGATACGCAACAGCTTCCGGCAGATCGGCTCAGCGAATCAGATGCAATTTGAATGGACGATGGGCCCGGTTTGGGAAATGCGTCGCGCCTCGTACTACGGTGGCGCCACCGAGGAAGCCAGCTGGTCCAGTTAGCGGCCCTTTGCCATCCGTGGCTGTGAATACACCAATTTTCGTTAATGGAGGTTGGCTTAGAGTTTTTGCAACAGTGTCGCATACAGCAGCCTATGGCAAAGAAGGCGGAACTAATAGGTAGTCAGTCGGTTCCGCCTAATGTGACGGTACGGTGGCAAACACGATGTAAAATCAAAATTCGCACCTCAGCACCATCATCAAACTGTGCGTGCTATAGTTTGCAATACTGAAGCTTGGCGTCTTTTCAGCATTTGTCTACAGTGGAAAAGTGAAGGAACTTGGTGAAACTGAGGAGAAAGAGATTGCTACTCCTGGGAATGTCATGCGCTGCGCTTATAAAGTCAACTCCGACACAACGACCTGCACCCTAGTCGGTAAGCAACTGTACGCAATTATGTACTTGCTTGAAGTCAGGCAACGTGTATTGTCGCCGCGCCATCATTGACGTGTCGGCTTCTGCGCACATCGTTGAGTGTACAAAATGCGTGACAAATCAGAATCTCTTGTAGCTAGTGGCGAAATCGCACTCCATTGCACCCCATCATTGGCAATTCGACAGAAACACGTGTTGCCTCAGTTGAGCATACACGAACAATGTTCACTTGCATTTATTACAGAAATTCTTACAGAACCTACTGTAATCTCAAAGACATTTAAGGACAAAATGCAATTGCCGATTCGTAAGCTGCTCTCGAAATTTGCTAGAAGTCAGTAAGCGCCATTCGCCTGGTGCCTCTGGGCGCTGAAAAGAAGGGGGTCAACCGACTAAAAATATTTCCAAAACAGTATCAAGAAGTGAAGCGTTTTCGAAAAGATGAAAGTTCGCTAAAATTTGCCTTATGATAGCTTAGGGATAGTGAGCAAGTGACATTCCGCCACATATTACTGCCATAGGGAAAATTTTTTGAAATTTCTAGGGGTGTCCTTAGGGGGGAAAGAGAAGAAGGTGTCCCAGTTGGGGGGGGGGGGGGGGGGGGTGTATGGGGCACACTTCCAACTTGGTGGAAGGTGAGAGAGGGGGCTTACCAACCATACACCCCCACCCCCCCCCCCCCCCTTGTTACACCTGTGATATCTGCAATTAGCGACTCAGTGACAGCGCGGAGACTTGGTAAACATAAAATGCCTTTCAGTCAGCGCTGCCGCCTTTCAGGTTGTATATCACAAAAGGATGGAGGAAAACGGGTACCTATAGGAGGAGAGTTTGGAGCTGGGAACGAAGATCTTGTTTTTATTTTTCGCTGCAAACTGGTACAGAACGACAAATTACCATGGGGATACCAATACCCACTTGTCGGTAAGCGTCACCTTTGACCACTGCTTGAACTATAGGGTTTATTTTTAGATGACCACTTTTCGTTCGGCCAGATTTTGTACAAAACTAAACCAATGTAAGTGAAACTTTAACACATGGTCAGAAAGGCTTTGGCATTTTTTATGTTAGATGCCCAGCTAAATTGGTCTTGCACTGCGGAAATTACAGGGTGTCAAAGTTCAGGCCGGAAATCCCACGATCGGCCGACTTTGAAGCACGGTAACTCTGTCGTTCCGCCGCTTTTGCGGACGCGGCAAATTGCATCTGAAAGGTCTTTAAACAAGCTTTAATTTGCCATAAGAACGAACTTTCTACGTCGTCCAACGGCCGAGTTACAGCTCGTCGAATATTCTTGGCATTGGTCAAAGTCCCCCTTTCCCAGCGGATGGCGGTCCTCGACTCTCCAGAACGCGTTATCTGAAACTTTGACGGCCGGTAACTCGGCCGTTGGACGACGTAGGAAGTTCGTTCTTATGGCAAATTAAAGCTTGTTTAAAGACCTTTCAGATGCTATTTGCCGCGTCCGCAAAAGCGGCGGAACGACAGAGTTGCCGTGCTTCAAAGTCGGCCGATCGTGAGATTTCCGGCCTGAACTTTGACACCCTGTAATTTCCGTAGTGCAAGACCAATTCAGCTGGGCATCTAACATACAAAATGCCAAAGCCTTTCTGACCATGTGTTAAAGTTTCACTTACATTGGTTTAGTTTTGCACAAAATCTGGCCGAACGAAGTGGTCATTTAAAAAAACCCTGTATAAATCGCTTAAACCCTATGTACTAATCAAAATTCATTCGCTGATGTCCTCATTCAATGCAACGTTGACGTTCACGTCCATTCCCATTCAATATTGTAGCAAGCAGTATGTTTGAAGTAGGTAAGCTCTCTCTCATACAAATGCTACACTCGTGTATTAGCAAACTCTGGTTTCAAAACAAGCACCGGTATAGGTTGAGTTTCTAGTCTGACTGACATAGTAGGTATAGAGCTGCAATCTTTCTCGCAGAGAGTGCGAGAAATCGCCGCACTTATTGTTCCGCTTTTTTTTCGCTCGGCCTCAGCCGAGCGAACCATATCAAGAGCTCGGCGTGCGTACGTACGTGCGTGCGTGCGTACGTACGTACGTACGTACGTACGTACGTGGGTCACGCTCGCTTCGGGCTTAATAACTCGCTCGTCTGACGTCGTAGGGTGGAGTTTGAGATATCGTCGAGTAGCCTGCGGACTCGTCTAGCCACCTGAGTGGTCGAAACCAAAATAAGTTTTCAAACTCGCGCGCTACAGTATCCCAAAGTGGGGTCCATTTTAAGACAAAAGTTGACCGAAGCTAGTCAAATCGCATATCAAAGTGAAGCGCTCGAGCTCCTGAGCACGAATCCGACAACAAAAAGTTTCAAAAGTTTAAACAGAGAGCTACAGTAACCAAAACGCGTCGAAAACTGGAAACGACACGCTTGCTTCGGGCTTAATAACGCGCTTGTCTGACGTCGCTGGGTTGAGTTCGACACATCGACGGGTAGCCCTCGGACTACTCTCGCCATCTGAGTGTTCACAACTGAAATAAGTTTTCAAACGCGCGCGCTACAGTATCCCAAAGTGAGGTCCCTTTTAAGACAAAAGTTGACCGAAGCTAGTCAAATCGCATATCAAAGTGAAGCGCTCGAGCTCCTGAGCACGAATCCGACAACAAAAAGTTTTAAAAGTTTAAACAGAGAGCTACAGTAACCAAAATGCGTCAAAAACTGGAAACGACACACTTGCTTCAACGAAAAGCCAAAACTTCATCAAACCTAGTCGAATCGCATATCAAAATGAAGCGCTCGACCTCCTGAGCAAGAATCCGACAACAAAAAGTTTCAAAAGGTCAACGAGAGGGCAACAGTAACCAAAACGCGATGAAAACTACAGATTTTTGTTTGTTATATCTTGGCACTCGTGCGTTGCAGAGCGGCGGTCTTGACAGCGCTGGAGAGCTCACTGCAAGCCAACATCAAATCAAGCCCACAATTAACCTTACTTTTGCGTTGGAGTCCAGTGTCTTTTTTTAAATTCAGTCTGAAAAGATGATTTTCTTAGTGTAAAGAATTAAACCCGAGCGATACCAATGTTGCGTAGCAAGACCACTCCAAAAAGTGTAGTCGCGAAGAGAGTCAAAGACGCTGCACGAAACCGGAAAGCGCCTTGCTACAATCTCAGTAAAAATTCAAAGCTCAAAACCACTCCGCTTTTTAAAAGAGACTTGTTCGCTCGGCCTCAGCCGAGCGAACCCTATCAAGAGCTCGGCGTGCGTACGTACGTGCGTGCGTGCGTGTACGTACGTACGTACGTACGTGGGTCACGCTCGCTTCGGGCTTAATAACTCGCTTGTCTGACGTCGCTGGGTTGAGTTCGACACATCGACGGGTAGCCCTCGGACTACTCTCGCCATCTGAGTGTTCAAAACTGAAATAAGTTTTCAAACTCGCGCGCTACAGTATCCCAAAGTGAGGTCCCTTTTAAGACAAAAGTTGACCGAAGCTAGTCAAATCGCATATCAAAGTGAAGCGCTCGAGCTCCTGAGCACGAATCCGACAACAAAAAGTTTTAAAAGTTTAAACAGAGAGCTACAGTAACCAAAACGCGTCGAAAACTGGAAACGACACGCTTGCTTCGGGCTTAATAACTCGCTTGTCTGACGTCGCTGGGTTGAGTTAGACACACCGACGGGTAGCCTTCGGACTACTCTCGCGAACTGTGACGTCGAAATAATAACAAGTTTTAAAAATCGCGCGCTACAGTATCCCGAAGTAATGTCCGCGAAAAGTCAAAACTTCATCAAACCTAGTCGAATCGCATATCAAAATGAAGCGCTCGACATCCTGAGCAAGAATCCGACAACAAAAAGTTTCAAAAGGTCAATGAGAGGGCAACAGTAACCAAAACGCGATGAAAACTGCAGATTTTGGTTTGTTATATCTTGGCACTCGTGCGTTGCAGAGCAGCGGTTTTGACATCGCTGAAGAGCTCACTGCAAGCCAACGTCAAATCATGCTCACAATTAACCTGTAGTTTTGCGTTAGATTCCAGTGTCTTTTTTAACTGTAGTCTGAAAAGATGATTTTCTTGGTGTAAAGAAATAAACCCGAGCGATGCCAATGTTACGTAGCAAGACCACTCCAAAACGTGTAGTCGCGAGGAGAGTCAAAGACGCTGCACGAAACCGGAAAGGGCCTTGCTACAATCTCAGTAAAAAATTCAAAGCTCAAAACCACTCCGCTTTTTAAAAGAGACTTGTTTTCGCCCGGCCTCAGCCGGGCAAACCCCTACGAGAGCTCTTCGTGCGTCCGTTCGTCCGTTCGTTCGTTCGTTCGTTCGTTCGTTCGTTAGTCACGCTCTCATATCTCGGCGTTGGTACGTCGTAGGAAGGAGATCTTGTGCTCTACGGAAAGGTCTCGACTCACTAGTAATGTCGCTAAGAGCCTTCAAAATTCAAAAGTTTGATTGGCGCGCGCTACAGTAACCCGCAGGTCGAAAACGCAAAATGGCTCTAACTCGCCCGTCTTACGTCGTAGAGCGGCTTGCGATAGGTCAGCTAAAAGATCTCGACGCGTTCTTTCATTTGGCATTACCACTTTTTTATTACGCAAACACGCACCACGAAAAGCGACAATTTCAAGCAGCTTAAATTTCAAAATTTCTTTGCACGGATGCGTCGAGCATAGTCCGCCAAGCATCTAACAAATAGTTGGCACTCCGCCGCTTGAAAAGCGAAGGAGTGCTATAGGAGCGGTAAAGCCTACAGTTAACACCAACAGGGCTAGTGCTCGCTACGAAGCCCCTAGGGAGCCAAATTTTTTTAAAAGATAGCTTATGACGACGCGCAGCGTGCTCGGGGGGTGAAAAAATGTCGGCGGTGGAAGAATTTTGCGAAAATTCAAAAATTCGAATTTTTGCTAAGTAAAAAAAAATCACCCCACAACTTTCGCAAAAGCGGACCGAATTTGGTGATTTTTGGATATGTTGTAGGCCTTTGGGTCCTCTACCATTAATTTCAAACGCGGGCTCCCTAGGTGGTCCGACGCGGGAGTACGGTAGAAAATTCAAGATTTTTAATTTTTTTCCGATCTTTAAAAAATCGTAACTCGAGTTTGCGACGGTGGATCCGCGCCAATTTAATTTCTGACCTGGACACTTATATTACCTTTCATTCGACACCGAAACCGCCAAGATCGGTCTTGTCATTCGGGAGATCCGCGGTCACAAAAGTCCCGGGTCCCGAGCGGAAAATTCGGATTTTCGATTTTGAGTGGATTTTTGGCTGGAAAGCGTGCCTTTAGCGACAAATTGACCATTGCAACGTGTTCAGCGTCAAAAGTTGGTCTAGACGAAGTGTCTTGACCATTTTGAGGTACCGTATCCCGGCCGCGCCGAATTTTTGAATCCTGGGGTCAAATTTTCGAAATTGAGTTTTCACTTGTTTCGGTGGTTTTCGACGACGCTGAACACGAATCCGGTGTTTGTTTTGCGATTTGGGACGCCTTTACCGTGATTTCGGCACCCGGCCGGCCAAAAATTGGGTCCCGGGGTTGAATTTTCAAAATTGTGTTGACAGTTGTGTCTGGGCTTTCTGATGCCGCAGAACGCGAATCCGTCGTTTGTTTGGCGATTTGCGGGTTATTTAGCCTGATTTTGGCCGAATATACTCACGTTCTGTAAATTTTCGCGAATCCAAAAATACCGTCCGCTATTGATCGCTGCGCCTACAGTACGCCATCCATATAAGACGCGCTGAGAAAGGCGTCTACGCACGCGCAATCGAAATGAGTTATAGGAGCATAGTACTGTAGCACTACCGGTGCGTTTGGTTATTACTATAGATGCTAATAGCGCAAACTGCTTCCAGTAAACACACTCGCCGCACATGCTTCCTCAAAACAAGTCTCCGTTTTCTTGTCTTCAGATGTACTATGAATGCTTTTTGATTAATCAAGCTCTTCTGATGTCATACCATATTTCCTCCAATAAATGCCCCTCCTTGTGCGAAGTAACAAAATAGGCGCCACTCCATACCATACGTGTAACCAAGGGGGGGGGGGGGGGGGTATGGGAGGGGGGGGGGGGTATAGGGGGGGGGGGGGGTAAGCCCCCCCCCCCCCCCAAGCCGAAAGTGTACCCCCCCCCCCCCCCCCCCCACATACACCCCCACGTACCCCCTCCCGCCTTCCCCAAAAGATGCAGCACGATGGGCCTTTCTCCACCTGCTGGTCCGATGGCAGGCAGCCCACCGCTGCGCTCTCAGCCCTCCGGCGACTCCTCCTTCCGCCTCCGCTGGCTGAGAACCAGCTCACGCTCCTTCCAGAGCCACCTCCTGGCCGACGACCGACCCAGGAGCCTCTCTTCCAACCGTCCGGCCTCTCGACTGCCTGTGCCGGCCCACCTTGCCAGGCGCACAGCAGGAGAGAACAACCGGAACCTCCTCCACCAACCACTGTGCAACTGTGCAGTGCTTCTGTGCAGATGCTCTCTCAGTCGTTCTTCCGGCGCACGGCGACTGACTTCCCTCGAAGCAACCACAAAAGCCAAAGCAACGCAGCGCACACACGAGTCTCTCACTTCTCTACTCGAGAAAAGCCAGCGAGAGAACTAAAGAAGGGCAGCGCGTATCGACGATTATATGGAAGGCGAAGACGCGCTACGCTATCTATCGCCACGACGTACGCAACGCACAGCGCTAACAAAGAAGGGGCGCGCACAACGCTGGCAGGCTAGCTAGTAGCTACATACGCGCGCGCCACGAAACTGTCTTACGCAATCGAGCGTCCGCGCCAACAGCGTGAGAACGACGAGCGAGCGCGGAACAAAGAAGGGACGACGAATACTGCAGCCGCCTGCCTATCTACTGAAGAATACGGCGCTACAGTAACCTATCTACTACAAAACAAACACGAGGGCGCAGGAAACAGAGAAACAACAGCGGACGGCGCTGCACACTAGCGAACGTATACTATGTAGGAGCGCAATTATCCTACATCCTCCGTCCTGGCTGTGTCGATCGCCCTCGATCGATTCAGGGTGGTCGTAGAGAGCCTTGGCGGAGTAGCAGCTCCTTGCTCTCCAGAGAGTGCTTGATCTTCACGTGGGCCAGCCCGATGGCTGTGGGATGGGGGCTCCCCGCTCTCCCTGGGGTGGGGTCGAACCCGGCTTCCCCATTGCTCACGACTTCCTCGTCCAGTCGTCGCTGAGAGAGAAATCGGTGACCAGTGGAACCAGGCTCCCAGTGGAATCCTTGGGTGGCCTTCTGCAGCCCCTGCTTGGCCTTGGACTTGCCCTGGCAGTTGCCGCTGTGGCCCAGCTTGGTCGACTGGCCGTCCACGTCCAGCTTCATCTTGCTCCGTCGGCGCACACCACCGACCCTCCTGGCCTGCAGCGCCATGGGTGGCGCGCCAGGGACCATCTGCAGCTGGTAGCAGTGACCGCGCACCTGGGGTTCCTCAGCGAGCAGGCTAGCCGCTCTTCCGCTTTCACCCTCCAGGCCGGTTTGCTCTGCAGTCTCTCCATGGGGGTCCGCCCTGGCTTGTCCCAAGCCAGGGGCTCCCACTTGGCACCCAAACTCAGCATACGTGTAAGCGCCAACCGGCCAGGGGGGGGGGGGGGGGGGGGGGGGTATAGGACCCCTCAGGGGGGGGGGGGGGGGTCTGAGGCCCCTGGAGGGGGGGTCAAATGACCTAAAAATTTTGCTAACAAAGTACCAAAAAATAAGAAAATTTTGCAAAAATAGGCCAAAAAGTGCCAAAAATCGCTTAATTTTGGTAAAAAACGTCCAAAATATAGCGCCGCAGGCGAAAATTTTGCTATTTTCAAGCGCCACAGGCAACATTTTTGCCATTTTTAAGCGCCGCAGGCGAAAATTTTTGAAATTCTAGCGGGGGGGGGGGGTCTTTTGGGGAAGGCGGGGAGGGGGGTACCTGGGGGGGGTATGGGGGGGGTACACTTTCGGCTAGGGGGGGGGGGCTTACCCCCCCCCCCCCCCCCCCCCGGTTACACGTATGAAACTCAGCCGTTGGGACCACCTGACACCCCTTGTCAGCCGTTGGGGGGTCCGCCCTGGCTTGTCCAAAGCCAGGGTCTAGAAACGACACGCTTGCTTCGAGCTTAATAACTCGCTTGTCTGACGTCGCTGGGTTGAGTTCGACACATTCGACGGGTAGCACTCGGACTACTCTCGCGAACTGTGACGTCGAAATAATAACAAGTTTTAAAAATTGTGCGCTACGGTATCCTGAAATAATGTCCGCGAAAAGTCAAAACTTCATTGAACCTAGTCAAATCGCATATCAAAATGAAGCGCTCGACCGCCTGAGCAAGAATCCGACAACAAAAAGTTTCAAAAGGTCAATGAGAGGGCTACAGTAACCAAAACGCGATGAAAACTGCAGATTTTGGTTTGTTATACCTTGGCACTCGTGCGTTGCAGAGCGGCGGTCTTGACATCGCTGAAGAGCTCACTGCAAGCCAAATCAAATCATGCTCACAATTAACCTGTAGTTTTGCGTTAGATTCCAGTGTCTTTTTTAAAACTTAGTCTGAAAAGATGATTTTCTTGGTGTAAAGAATTAAAACCGAGCAATACCAATGTTGCGTAGCAAGACCACTCCAAAAAGTGTAGTCGCGAGGAGAGTCAAAGACGCTGCACGAAACCGGAAAGGGCCTTGCTACAATCTCAGTAAAAATTCAAAGCTCAAAACCACTCCGCTTTTTAAAAGAGACTTGTTTCGCCCGGCCTCAGCCGTACGAGAGCTCGGCGTGCGTGCGTGCGTGCGTCCGTCCGTCCTTTCGTAATGCTCTCAGATCACGGCGTTGGTAAGTCGTAGGAAAAAGATCTTGAGCTCTTTGGATAGGTCTCGACTCACTGAGCTTTGCAAGCTTGTTTTAAAGTTTTTAAAATTTAAATTGCGCTCGCTAGAGTAACCCGAAAGATAAAACGCAAAACGGCTCTAGCTCGCTTGTTTTACGTCGTAGAGCGGCAATCGACACGTCAGGCGAAAGCTGTCGACGCGCTCTTTCATGCGGCTGCAAAAGTTTTTTCAATTATGCAAACACGCACCGCGGAAAGCGCCATTCTCGACATTTTGACGCTAGAGTCGCTCTAACTCGCTCAACCTGCGTCGTAGAGAGACAATCTCGAGCTTATTGGATGGCTCTCGACTTACCGATCATTTGCTCTCCCATTGGTCAAAACTCAAAAGTTTGAATTTTGCGAGTTACAGTAACCCCGAAAGTGCAGAAGCACGAAATGGCTCTAACTCGCACGTCTTACGTCGTAGAGCAGCAATCGGCACGTCAGGTGAAAGCTCTCGGCGTGCCCTTTCATGCAGCAGCAATAAATTTATTAGCAACGCAAACACGCACCGCAGAAAACGTCGTTCTCGAGGCTTTAACACTTAGTTCGCTCTAACTCGCTCAACTTGCGATGTAGAGAGACGATCTCGAGCTCATTGGATAGCTTTCGACTCACTGATTATTTGTTCTCCCATCGGTCAAAACCTAAACATTTGAATTTCGCGGTTTACAGTAACCCGAAGGTCAGAAACAGAAAACGGCTATACTCACTCGTCTCACGTCATAGAGCGGCGATCGACACGTCAGTTGAAGGCTCTCGACGTGCTGTTTCATGCGGTTGCCAAATTCTTTTCATTGCACCACGGAAGACATTTAACAATAAAATCGCTCTAACTCGCTCAACTTGCATCGTAGAGAGACTATTTCGAGCTCATTGCATAGCTCTCGAATGCCGTCTTTTATGCTCCGTCAAATGTTTGCCAAAACTTCGACAAATTGTTGGTTACTTTTTTGTAAGCGTTGCCTGAAAGAGGGATCTTCTTGCTCTAAAGACCAAATCCCGGACGATAATCAATATTGGTATGCAATACCCTCTTGCGAGGGTCAACTCTTTGCAATGTCAGTCAGAATACAAACTCATGTGTGTCTGTGTGTCTGTACGAAATACTTAGACATGACAGCTAGTGCCATCGAATGAAGTCGAATGCGCTGAGTAGCGTGCCGTTGTCCGTTTCTTTTGCTAATTTCGCCAATGCGAGATATTTACAATTAAAATATAAAAATGTCAAAAATGGCACTGTAATCTATAAACCATATCGACTAATTTTTATTGAAATGAAGATTATATAGCCAGTGATGAACAGCATCAACGCCTGCTGTACCACCACTTTCCTGCCACCTCTCGATTCTCAATGGCGCTATTTTGTCTGCGGTGCTTGTGCTCTAGGACGCCAGTGATGAACAGCATCAACGCCTGTCTCAACATGAACTTTGAGACTGGCCTGCTGCTGTACCACCACTTTCCTGCCACCTCTCGATTCTCAATGGTGCTATTTTGTCTGCGGTGCTTGTGCTCTAGGACGCCAGTGATGAACAGCATCAACGCCTGTCTCAACATGAACTTTGAGACTGGTCTGCTGCTGTACCACCACTTTCCTGCCACCTCTCGATTCTCAATGGTGCTATTTTGTCTGCGGTGCTTGTGCTCTAGGACGCCAGTGATGAACAGCATCAACGCCTGTCTCAACATGAACTTTGAGACTGGTCTGCTGCTGTACCACCACTTTCCTGCCACCTCTCGATTCTCAATGGTGCTATTTTGTCTGCGGTGCTTGTGCTCTAGGACGCCAGTGATGAACAGCATCAACGCCTGTCTCAACATGAACTTTGAGACTGGTCTGCTGCTGTACCACCACTTTCCTGCCACCTCTCGATTCTCAATGGTGCTATTTTGTCTGCGGTGCTTGTGCTCTAGGACGCCAGTGATGAACAGCATCAACGCCTGTCTCAACATGAACTTTGAGACTGGTCTGCTGCTGTACCACCACTTTCCTGCCACCTCTCGATTCTCAATGGTGCTATTTTGTCTGCGGTGCTTGTGCTCTAGGACGCCAGTGATGAACAGCATCAACGCCTGTCTCAACATGAACTTTGAGACTGGTCTGCTGCTGTACCACCACTTTCCTGCCACCTCTCGATTCTCAATGGTGCTATTTTGTCTGCGGTGCTTGTGCTCTAGGACGCCAGTGATGAACAGCATCAACGCCTGTCTCAACATGAACTTTGAGACTGGTCTGCTGCTGTACCACCACTTTCCTGCCACCTCTCGATTCTCAATGGTGCTATTTTGTCTGCGGTGCTTGTGCTCTAGGACGCCAGTGATGAACAGCATCAACGCCTGTCTCAACATGAACTTTGAGACTGGTCTGCTGCTGTGCCACCACTTTCCTGCCACCTCTCGATTCTCAATGGTGCTATTTTGTCTGCGGTGCTTGTGCTCTAGGACGCCAGTGATGAACAGCATCAACGCCTGTCTCAACATGAACTTTGAGACTGGTCTGCTGCTGTACCACCACTTTCCTGCCACCTCTCGATTCTCAATGGCGCTATTTTGTCTGCGGTGCTTGTGCTCTAGGACGCCAGTGATGAACAGCATCAACGCCTGTCTCAACATGAACTTTGAGACTGGCCTGCTGCTGTACCACCACTTTCCTGCCACCTCTCGATTCTCAATGGTGCTATTTTGTCTGCGGTGCTTGTGCTCTAGGACGCCAGTGATGAACAGCATCAACGCCTGACTCAACATGAACTTTGAGACTGGTCTGCTGCTGTACCACCACTTTCCTGCCACCTCTCGATTCTCAATGGTGCTATTTTGTCTGCGGTGCTTGTGCTCTAGGACGCCAGTGATGAACAGCATCAACGCCTGTCTCAACATGAACTTTGAGACTGGTCTGCTGCTGTACCACCACTTTCCTGCCACCTCTCGATTCTCAATGGCGCTATTTTGTCTGCGGTGCTTGTGCTCTAGGACGCCAGTGATGAACAGCATCAACGCCTGTCTCAACATGAACTTTGAGACTGGCCTGCTGCTGTACCACCACTTTCCTGCCACCTCTCGATTCTCAATGGTGCTATTTTGTCTGCGGTGCTTGTGCTCTAGGACGCCAGTGATGAACAGCATCAACGCCTGTCTCAACATGAACTTTGAGACTGGTCTGCTGCTGTACCACCACTTTCCTGCCACCTCTCGATTCTCAATGGTGCTATTTTGTCTGCGGTGCTTGTGCTCTAGGACGCCAGTGATGAACAGCATCAACGCCTGTCTCAACATGAACTTTGAGACTGGCCTGCTGCTGTACCACCACTTTCCTGCCACCTCTCGATTCTCAATGGTGCTATTTTGTCTGCGGTGCTTGTGCTCTAGGACGCCAGTGATGAACAGCATCAACGCCTGTCTCAACATGAACTTTGAGACTGGCCTGCTGCTGTACCACCACTTTCCTGCCACCTCTCGATTCTCAATGGTGCTATTTTGTCTGCGGTGCTTGTGCTCTAGGACGCCAGTGATGAACAGCATCAACGCCTGTCTCAACATGAACTTTGAGACTGGTCTGCTGCTGTACCACCACTTTCCTGCCACCTCTCGATTCTCAATGGCGCTATTTTGTCTGCGGTGCTTGTGCTCTAGGACGCCAGTGATGAACAGCATCAACGCCTGTCTCAACATGAACTTTGAGACTGGTCTGCTGCTGTACCACCACTTTCCTGCCACCTCTCGATTCTCAATGGTGCTATTTTGTCTGCGGTGCTTGTGCTCTAGGACGCCAGTGATGAACAGCATCAACGCCTGACTCAACATGAACTTTGAGACTGGTCTGCTGCTGTACCACCACTTTCCTGCCACCTCTCGATTCTCAATGGTGCTATTTTGTCTGCGGTGCTTGTGCTCTAGGACGCCAGTGATGAACAGCATCAACGCCTGTCTCAACATGAACTTTGAGATTGGCCTGCTGCTGTACCACCACTTTCCTGCCACCTCTCGATTCTCAATGGTGCTATTTTGTCTGCGGTGCTTGTGCTCTAGGACGCCAATGATGAACAGCATCAACGCCTGTCTCAACATGAGCTTTGAGACTGGTCTGCTGCTGCACCACCACTTTCCTGCCACCTCTCGATTCTCAATGGTGCTATTTTGTCTGCGGTGCTTGTGCTCTAGGACGCCAGTGATGAACAGCATCAACGCCTGTCTCAACATGAACTTTGAGACTGGTCTGCTGCTGCACCACCACTTTCCTGCCACCTCTCGATTCTCAATGGTGCTATTTTGTCTGCGGTGCTTGTGCTCTAGGACGCCAGTGATGATCAGCATCAACGCCTGTCTCAACATGAACTTTGAGACTGGTCTGCTGCTGCACCACCACTTTCCTGCCACCTCTCGATTCTCAATGGTGCTATTTTGTCTGCGGTGCTTGTGCTCTAGGATGCCAGTGATGAACAGCATCAACGCCTGACTCAACATGAACTTTGAGACTGGTCTGCTGCTGCACCACCACTTTCCTGCCACCTCTCGATTCTCAATGGTGCTATTTTGTCTGCGGTGCTTGTGCTCTAGGACGCCAGTGATGAACAGCATCAACGCCTGACTCAACACGAACTTTGAGACTGGTCTGCTGCTGCACCACCACTTTCCTGCCACCTCTCGATTCTCAATGGTGCTATTTTGTCTGCGGTGCTTGTGCTCTAGGACGCCAGTGATGAACAGCATCAACGCCTGACTCAACACGAACTTTGAGACTGGTCTGCTGCTGCACCACCACTTTCCTGCCACCTCTCGATTCTCAATGGTGCTATTTTGTCTGCGGTGCTTGTGCTCTAGGACGCCAGTGATGAACAGCATCAACGCCTGACTCAACATGAACTTTGAGACTGGTCTGCTGCTGCACCACCACTTTCCTGCCACCTCTCGATTCTCAATGGTGCTATTTTGTCTGCGGTGCTTGTGCTCTAGGACGCCAGTGATGAACAGCATCAACGCCTGACTCAACATGAACTTTGAGACTGGTCTGCTGCTGCACTACCACTTTCCTGCCACCTCTCGATTCTCAATGGTGCTATTTTGTCTGCGGTGCTTGTGCTCTAGGACGCCAGTGATGAACAGCATCAACGCCTGACTCAACACGAACTTTGAGACTGGTCTGCTGCTGCACCACCACTTTCCTGCCACCTCTCGATTCTCAATGGTGCTATTTTGTCTGCGGTGCTTGTGCTCTAGGACGCCAGTGATGAACAGCATCAACGCCTGACTCAACATGAACTTTGAGACTGGTCTGCTGCTGCACCACCACTTTCCTGCCACCTCTCGATTCTCAATGGTGCTATTTTGTCTGCGGTGCTTGTGCTCTAGGACGCCAGTGATGAACAGCATCAACGCCTGACTCAACATGAACTTTGAGACTGGTCTGCTGCTGCACCACCACTTTCCTGCCACCTCTCGATTCTCAATGGTGCTATTTTGTCTGCGGTGCTTGTGCTCTAGGACGCCAGTGATGAACAGCATCAACGCCTGACTCAACATGAACTTTGAGACTGGTCTGCTGCTGCACTACCACTTTCCTGCCACGCTGCTACTCTTCCATAGTTCATTCTCGTCTACTGCAGGGAAGCGCTCGCGGTGACTAGCATCAGGGCAGCTGAATGCCACTCAGTGAATCTGAAAGCCCCTCAGGGCACCTTAATTCAGCGTGTTCTGGAGATGCTGCTACTCTTCCATAGTTCATTCTCGTCTACTGCAGGGAAGCGCTCGCGGTGACTAGCATCAGGACAGCTGAATGCCACTCAGAGCATCTGAAAGCCCCTCAGGGCACCTTAATTCAGCGTGTTCTGGAGATGCTGCTACTCTTCCATAGTTCATTCTCGTCTACTGCAGGGAAGCGCTCGCGGTGACTAGCATCAGGACAGCTGAATGCCACTCAGAGCATCTGAAAGCCCCTCAGGGCACCTTAATTCAGCGTGTTCTGGAGATGCTGCTACTCTTCCAAAGT
Organism: Linhomoeus sp. GSCO2_2; assembly: GCA_030248115.1. Classification (NCBI taxonomy): domain Eukaryota; kingdom Metazoa; phylum Nematoda; class Chromadorea; order Monhysterida; family Linhomoeidae; genus Linhomoeus; species Linhomoeus sp. GSCO2_2. Next base: position 550 of record JASAMZ010012619.1, on the reverse strand, counting down.
TTATTCTCGTCTACTGCAGGGAAGCGCTCGCGGTGACTAGCATCAGGACAGCTGAATGCCACTCAGTGCATCTGAAAGCCCCTCAGGGCACCTTAATTCAGCGTGTTCTGGAGATGCTGCTACTCTTTCATAGTTCATTCTCGTCTACTGCAGGGAAGCGCTCGCGGTGACTAGCATCAAGACAGCTGAATGCCACTCAGACCATCTGAAAGCCCCTCAGGGCACCTTAATTCAGCGTGTTCTGGAGATGCTGCTACTCTTCCATAGTTCATTCTCGTCTACTGCAGGGAAGCGCTCGCGGTGACTAGCATCAGGACAGCTGAATGCCACTCAGAGCATCTGAAAGCCCCTTGGGGCACCTTAATTCAGCGTGTTCTGGAGATGCTGCTACTCTTCCATAGTTCATTCTCGTCTACTGCAGGGAAGCGCTCGCGGTGACTAGCATCAGGACTGCTGAATGCCACTCAGAGCATCTGAAAGCCCCTCAGGGCACTTTAATTCAGCGTGTTCTGGAGATGCTGCTACTCTTCCATAGTTCATTCTCGTCTAC